>JAECUM010012831.1:0-71372 GCA_016617855.1 Megalonaias nervosa
TGGCTAGAGTTCCGCAAAACGGACCACGTTTGTTCTATACTGTAGTCCTCTTCAGTTTGGAAGTAGCCGATTTCTGAGTAATTATCGTACGACACACTGATGTTATCTGACCCCTCGTGATTCGAATAACCGATATTGGTCACTGTAACGTTCCTGTCCTTGTCCAGACATAATCTAGCTGTGTAGTAATCACTGAGTCTATAGACCGGTACTGTATAATTATTGGACATGTTGACCCGCAACAATGTGTATACAGGGTTTATTCCAGTTTCAGCTTCATACCTAGTCAACAGATCATGACTTCCTTTCACCAATGCGCAGATTCCAAAAAGCACAGAGATAGTTGCCAAGGAAAAGCCCATCATCAACAAGACAAATCTGGTAAAAATATCGAAGTTCATTAACTACTATTACTTAAATTTTTAGCAGCATGTTGTTTGTGTACTTGTATATGTTCAATGAATATTAATGTGTCCAGAAGATGCGCGTCTTGCTATCCTTAATTCATAACACTATGGTAGGACAGGCTAATGGTTCCCATGTCCCATCAATCAATGTGTGTATTGACATTTAAATGACACTAATGGGAACTCCCATGACTAAGCATTTGTGTGACACAACAACATCCTGTTACAAAAAATTGTAACCACAATCACAAAAAGAACTGAGTTTCACAATGAAACTTTATAACAGTATAATATAATGAATGATAAAGAGATTGGTTTGTTTAGTACCTACTACGGAGCTTAAGAAAAGGAAAAGATTATAATAATGTGCCAAAGTCTAAAACTGTATTACATTGTGATATTTGCTAATGCTCCATGGATGCTGTAGTAACTCATACACAAAAGATTCAGTTTATCAAAATACCTGCTACTGATCACATAAGGTTTCTCGCTGGAGAAAATATCCTTTTTTACTTACATAATGCTATGTAGACTAATATTTTTAGAAGACGACCTCTGATATAACCAATTTTCGTATTAGAAAGTTACTGCGTTAATACAATCTCACTACCTAACTGAAATCAACGAAGCTTAATAGTAATGTTACCTGAAATCCACCCCTCCCCAAATAAAAACAAAAAAACCCCAATAGTTTAGTCGGCAAAACACTTCCGTTAAAAGTGAAGCTATGCTAAGTGATCAAATATTACGGAAATCTAGTTTTGTTTGAAAAAAATATTGATTCTAGTGTCGCGCATCACAACAGTTTACAAAATGTCTATACAGAAACATTTTCTTAGAGCCAGACAAACCTATCTTTTTGTGACATCAAGAGGACAGCAATAAAAGTATACACACACTGCACTCACAGAAATGTAGTTTCACAAAGACAAGTAAATTTGATGTATTATATTAGACGGTTGCCAAAAATACTATTAAATGTAGTCAGCATAGTTTATCTCTAGCTCACTATATGTATTCTGTCTTAAAAAGATAATATATGAAAACTAACATTCATGATCTATTTTATTAATTGAATATTTTCAGTACTAAATGAGCATAGCATTGAAAAATGATGAAAGCAATGAATCTACGTAATTGTTTCAATCTTTTACCACTAATTCATGCCCTTATACGATATAAATATTTATCAAGGTGACGGATTCAGACTTCATGTTTGTTGATCTCCATAACAATTTGTTTTTTAAAAATGCTTGCCTTTTATTGATAAATCCAATTTTTACTTTTCTTTGTTTTGTACTAATACTTAACACGAATTTAAATCTGAAATCTTGTCTCAACGTCAGTGTAAGATTGAAGATTATAAAGGTCAAATATACACGCCATTGTTGCATGATTCTTGTTACAAATTTTATGACCTATGGTTGTCTCTGTTCGCTCAATCTTTGCAGTTGTACATCATTGTTATGTTTATCTTTTAGACGTTAATGGAAATTTAACCTCCCTCACGCTTCAAGGGAGCGACATTTTGATATAAACCCATACCTAAGCCTTCTAAATTGATGTGGAAGCCATGGAGTGTCAAAGAAAATATGTGCTTGTTTTGATCATGCTAACTCTGACTAGTTATGTGTATGCTGAACAAATAATTGATGTAGAGCTTGAAACTATTAAAATTCATCGCCCATGGACAGGTATCAGGACAGTTTATAGGAAGAATGCGTCCCGAGGTGGGTCACTGCATTTATACGAAAACGATGCCATAATCATCAGACTGTGCCCCGATGAACCCATGTTTGTTTCAATAGAAAACGTTTCATATTCAAACGATGGGATGTCGGACACTTTACAACTTTTGGAAAATCAAAATGTCCTGGGAACATTTTCAACATATCAACACTCAAACTGGGGACAGTATTGGGACGATTTTCTATCTAGTGGTCCCTTAGGTCAATTTGATGCACATGCTCAACCAATCAATATTACTTTGTCTGTCACGTATGCGGACTGCTTCGGTGTTGAGTTGGACAAAATTGTGCTGAAAGTAAACAAATTTGTGGACCAAAGTTTCTTTATATGTGGCTATGACCTTGTAGAGGGACCAAAGAAATCTGAATGTATGCCGCCAGAACTGAAGGATACAGATGCCACCCAGATAAGCAGTAAAATGCAAACTACCACTATCACTTCTGTGACAGTCGTCACTGAATCAAGCTCAACTACGAAACCGATAGTCACAACCAAGCAAGACTATGTGGTAAGTTCAACTGACTTATCTATCCAAGAGTATCAGCAAGATCTAGCATCTGACGCGATGATAAAGCAAAAAAGCTCCAGAAGCAATTGCTTGGACCGCAAGAATATACATGTCGAGTTTTCTGTGCCAAATATTGTGGGAACAATGATTATTGCAAGAACAGATAATGTATTAGATACAAGTATTGATGACAATTCAACACAAGAAAACACTGCTAATACATGTGACAATGTTATATGGCGACTTGGTCACCCAGATAACAGCCGTAGGGAATTCTCCAGCACAGTTCCCAATAACGATGTTGAATTTACGATCGTTGAAGAAATAGCAGAGGCAAAAAACTTTCCTGGAGTGATACAAACTGATAAGACACACAAAATAGTAATTCGCTATACTCTAGGGTATAATAAACAGCTAGAAAGTGGATCTTCTGTGCTGTTCACTCTAGGTCTTGCCAGTTTGACCAAAAATATAACTGTAGGTGTACAATACTATCATAGAGGAAATAAAGATACCAAAATATACACAAATGTGCTTTCATCTAAATTGCCTGTGCGGGGATGGGTAATACCAGCAAGAGCTATTTCATCCTCTCTGGAAAACCAGATTCATATTTACTTTCCCAACGCTTCAGATGTGCCTATAGAGATTGACTTTATGAGGCTAGACTATACACAAAATAGCACACGATCGCGTAACGTACTTCTCCACGAGGACCATATCTACAGAATTCGTGGATCACAGTATATCAAGAAGTCCAATGTTAATGATATGTTTAAGGAGGGGATGGACGTTATCATAGGCAAAAAGACCACAAGTGATGTTGAGAAACTTTTAATATATCACAGACCGATCACAAAAGGTAAGTATTCTGTAGTTCTAACCGTCAATGAAAATGGAGATTTTTTTCCTTATCACGAAAATCAGCAAGGTAACAGCAAACCAAAAACAGGACAAGAACTGGTTGACGTATCTGGATTGATATTTGCCGGAGTTGACGGAACAGGAAAACCAGCGGCCAATCCCATATCGCGTCTGGAAATAAACCCATCAAATATGGACATCAATGTCACTTACGAAGATGGATCGACTCTTAGGCTTGTCATTTTGTCCACAACGACCGACACTCAAATTGTAGTCAATGAAGCACATTTTCGTGGGAGTGTAAAATCCTCAGTAACGTTTGTTTCGACGTACGTTTCAGATTACGTTGCTGCAGTTAACCAAATCAACGTGGATGGGTTAAAAATTGTACCTATATTATCAGAAGAGATCAATAATATTAAAGGGTCGATATTCACGTTTCAGAAAACATCCCCAATTCTGCTATACAAGACGGGAGAAGTGATTGAGATTCGCTTTTGCACCTCGTGCTTCCAGTAGTCAAAACTATCATTACAATCTTTAAATATGAAATATTTATTATTTTCTTCTTGGGAGTGCTTGAAAATATGTTTACATGCTCATTACTATTGGTAGTTTCATTTATTATTATTAAATTGGATATTAACATTTTCTGTTTTTGTACTGCCTTAAATCGATTTGTTTAGGCAGTAACGTATCTTAACATTATTATTAGATTTATTATCAGAAGATTTCTTTCATATTTTTAATAAAATTGTATGCAATTCAGTCAAAGAGATGATATTCAGAAACAGTTAGGCGTTAGTGGAAAAATAGTATGTCAATTTTCTTTAAAGTTTGCTAAATTAAATCTACAAAGAGCAAAAGAGTGTGACCGATCTCGTCTCAGTTTCCCCTCATTTTGTTCTAAATAAGATGTATATTGCCTGCAAGAAGAAAAATCATTATGTATGTAAAATCACATTGTATTCTTAATCCAAGTAAATAAAAATCGTGCCATAACACAAAGGCTCTTCTTTTTTGAATGCAAATACAATGGTTTAATCTCAATCATTCACATCATCTAATATGTCATTGGGCATATATAATATGTCATTGACCATATATATATATATATATATATATATATATATATATATATATATATATATATATATATATATATATATATATATATATATATATATATATATATATATATATATATATATCATAATACTATAGCCAGTTAACGGTACAAAATAAGGAACCTGGATAGCTCCGTTTTACAATTCAATAATTTTGCGTCAATCCATGAATCCATGATCATATACTAGACTGCATACATGTATATGAATACATGGGTAGATTGTTACATGCACAGTTACATTTCTATGAATGCACGAGCAAATTGTTACATGTTCAAGTACATTTCTATGAACACACCTTGGATTGTTGCATGTTCAAGTATATTTCTATGAACACACAGCGGATTGTTGCATGTTCAAGTATATTTCTATGAACACACAGCGGATTGTTGAATGTTTCAGGTTTGAGGCTTCGAAGTTTACTGTATCTATAAAATATGTTGCCAATTTCGCGTCGTAAATTCGCTTTATGAAAAATAGGGGCATTTGTTTGAAATAGTCTTAACTTTGTGCAATATGGACCTTGTATTTCCTGGACCACAATGACATATAAAAACAGCGTTATGTTTTGGGCCAAACCTATACACTACTTCTTATGAAACAAAAACCATTAATAAGAATTACGAACAGATAGTTACTAGCAAATCTTTATTTTCTTTAAACACCCCTACACCGCATTGTCTGAGCCACAGTGGCATACCCATAAATAGCCTCAAATACTGCTTGTAGTTGTCCATTCACTCACTTAAAGCGGATTAAGTTGCTGATATTTTGTACTTGAGTTTTCTTTTTTTTATATATATATGTTTTTGAAAACCACATATAACACAACCATTTTGCTCATCAGCACCATTTTTATTACATCTGGCACACTTCTCAAAAACATGCACCTGAAACCCAGTGATCAGCACGGAAGTAGGCGATACGTCCATTTATTAAACTGTAATTATTTGCAAACATTACAAATCTTATTTGGTTGTTTTCTCTTAGTATATAAATCCGATTCACAGCACTACGTTTAAGAACATTCTTGTGAACCATGAAGTTCATGTCGTGTTCAGTATATGAATCAGAAATAAGTGAAGAGTAGTATTTATGTACTACTGAGTGTAGAAAAGCTACTTTGCTGCTTCGTGAGACCACTCCTGTGACATAAGTGGATAAAGCGTCCTCCTTGAATGCGGGAGGTCGAGGGTTCAAACCCCGACCGAGTCATACCAAAGACTTATAAAAATGGTGGTTGCAGCTGCCTCACTTGGCTCTGAGCGTTAGTATTAGGACTGGTCGGCTTGGTGTCAGGATAATGTGACAGGGTCGGACATGATGCCACATGTCTGCGGCGTGATGCCCTAGTGCAAGACACCATTGTAAACCGCCACACAGAAGAACATCTGTGCGATATGAGTCCGATTGTTAAAAGCAACGTTAAAATTAGAAAAACACACAAACACAAACATTTTACAACGTTTGGATCATAAGATACACTTTTCGATGTTCATAACAGTCTCACTACCCCCCTCCCTCCTGTTCATGTAAGTAATAGTGAATTGAAGAAAATTCTAATTTTAATTAATATAAGAATAACATTATATCCAGAAATGTCTGATTCATAATAATATTACATAAAACTTAAAACGTGAAAGATATATGAAAACCTAAATCTAAAGGTGCGATGAAATGTGCAATAATATATTTTCATGATGGCCTCTCTGTTGTCATTGCTAAAGAGCTTTCTTAGTGAGAAGAACATTAATATTTTCATGCAACAAATAAATAAAGTGTTGTAAAAACTTTTCTTTAAATGGATAAATACAACATATTCAGTTGTAAACACAAGAAAAACTTGCATTATATTCTTTTTGATATTGCACTTTGTTCGTCAAATTCACTGAGACTTAAATTAAAGTTGGTCGTGATATTCACTGAGCCTTAAATCAAAGTCCAAATAAAATTGTTCATTATTTTTTCCTGACAAGAAACTTAAGAGTTAAGAGTGTATGTTAGTCTTAGGAAATAATAAAGTTTTCTGACCGACAACAAGTTTTTTTTTACTTTCAACACAGTTTTCATTGTTCACATTAGTTACTTCTCCGTACAAAATATCTGCTTCATGGATTCTTTTTACTGTAATCAGGTAGAGTGTAAATATTTTTGGATGAGATTGTGCAGCTAGTTACATCCTGGCTGTGTAGGAGCCTTTTCCAGATCAAATCCACACCAAAATACCTTCTTTTCCGACACAGTGTCCACCTTTAGTATTATTTTGTCAAGTTCAATACCATAGCAATCGGAATTTTGAACGTAGATCATCATATATGTTCCTGCATGCTCCACATAAAATGGAAACCCGACTTGTCCACCGGACAGGAAATCGTTCCATTTTTCTCCAGAATCGGTGTGGGCCAAAGACACTATGCTTCCGATGTCAGATCCTTCTAGTGTTACATTGACGATATCAGATCCACCATCATTGGAATAAATTATATCCATGATTGAAATAAATGTTGGCTCAAGTGGACAAAGTCGCAATCGTATTATGTCTCCTTCATAGACTTTCAGGGATTCGTAATGTGAAGCGTCAGATCGAAACGCTCTTCTGTATTGGTTATAAGGAATTCCTAGAACAGCTTTCTCGAACTCAAACTCTAAAATATGTTCTGCAAATAATGGTCTTATAAAGGTATTTCCAAGCATCAGAAATAATAATTTAGTTAGAGTCTCCATTTTTTGCGTCAGACAGCGTTTCTTGTTAACTTTGTTTTGGAATTTATATGATACACAATGCCTATGTGTGATAACCCACATGATCGATTTGAGTTAACTATAGTCTTCATGGGAAAGATAGGCACACAAATAAAGTTATATCATCAAGTTAATATTTGTGAAGATATTTGTTACTGCGTATATCCATTTGCGATATATGTTTGGTGCATTGCAACAAATACAGATATTTTATTTCCATCCCGTAGTCTATAATCAGTATAGAATCTGATAAATTCAATTATGACATGCATTTCAGTGTAAGATTACATCGTAGTTGACTACTGATGTTAATTATATTTATTTAGTGTCTTGCTTCACCTCATTCTGATGAATTATCAGAACACGACTATTGTTGACTTCATAAATAAAACAATAAAATATTTTACATATTGAATCAAGCAATAGCATCATGTAAAGCAAAGGTGCAGTGTTGGACGAGTCATTTCGCAAACTTCATAAATTCTAGTGGTTTTCAAGACTGATCACTTCTATTTTGGCAACATTGGATTGCAGACTACATGCAAGATTTACTAAACTCAGGAACTGAAGAGCATGACAACATGCAAAACTACCGAACTCCTAAACTCAGTATTTGGCCACAGAAGTGCTTCAATAAGCATATTTAATTGTACGTTTTTGCAAAAACACATGTTAACACATTTTTTTTTACGAAGAATTTTACTTAGTTAAATCACAATCAAGGCATTGTATAGTAGATTAGCCTTAACAAATAATGAAGAAAATTATCGAGGCCAAGTGTTTGGAAGTATTTTGTTACTTTTAATATGTAGATATGTCCTTAGAGCAGGTTGGAGTAGGGGATAATATCCAAAATTGGATAGTAAATTGCCAGATAGCAGAGCGTTCACTTGCCGGCCATGGAACAGAATGAATCATTTCGCTACGCTAACTTTTGATATCTTGATCAAAGAGAGGATATTCCTTTGAAACGAGTGAATAACGGATATATTTCATCCAGTGTGTGAAATGCTTGGTTTTTCAAGAGTGAGTAAGCCGCGAAAGAAAATACTTATATTTTTCACCCACGAGATAAAATATATTCATTAGTCTCTCAGAATAAGCTATGTTCTGTTTATGTACAAGTGTATCGACAGAGAATGTATATGACAGATTGAAGTAGCAGCGTTTATGTACAAGTGTATTTTACAGCGAATGTATATATGACAGATTGAAGTAGCAGCGTTTATGTACAAGTGTATCGACAGAGAATGCATATGACAGATTAAAGTAGCAGCGTTTTTACATTATGCCGTGAATAGGTCAGCGGTTTACCGTTTATGTTCGGTTGTGTTTTGTGTATATTCGCACAGAAGATATCATTAATAACACAATTCTCCTTCCTAATTCAAAGCAAGACAGTCTATTAAAAATCAAGAATGGTATATGCACATTTTTAGATTTTAACTTGATTCGTCTGCATTCGAGGCGGACATACAACAAACAAACGTCTAAAAGTATTTCAGATTTCTTGGTCGTACTGTTATAGACGCGGCAGTGAAACTACTTATTGTAATTAACTCCAGTGAATTATCACAATTATTTTACTTGGAAGATCCAGTAATTCACTGCCTAACATACAATTAAAAACTCATCATTTTTTGTCATATTTTGAAGATAATATCAGATCTGCACTAACTTTAAATTAAATTTCTATTGCTTGTGAAGGTTCGAAATTGTTCAGCTTGTTTCAATAATTTTATTTAAAATAAATCACTCAAACAAAATACTCAATGTTTTATTATGGTGGATATTGATTGGAGACTTTGGTGACTCAATCATTGTCACATGTTTTATTTTTTCCATGCCAAATGACCAGAAAGACCTTAACTTTTACAAAGAGTATATCTAACGCTTTGATAAATACGAAGTAACGGGTCATTGATTGTTATTTTCTATGTTCTTTGATTAATCAGAATAAACCTGACGCAGTTGGAAAGGGCATGCATTCATCTCTTTCCGCACAGAGAACTTGCACTTCATCTTTTGGACAACTACAGTTAATTCTGTGTTAGGTAAGCAATGAATTCTAATTTTTGTCGTCAATGCACCTGACGTCACTAGAAAAGTACGTTCATTCATCCCCTTTTTTCCGTCTCGGCGGACTTGTACTTCTTCACCTTTTGAATGACTACAGGTATTGCCGTCTTTGTTTCAGCATTGTCTAAAGTAAATGGTGAATGATAACCTGAAGTGTTATCCAAAATTTGATCAACGTTAAAAGTTGCTGCATGATTTAGTCACATATTGCAAACAAGAAGAATTAAAAGAGACTTTAAGCTGAGATCCACAGGTAGAATTTGACCTACAAAAGGACAAAATGGTTTGACTACTTATCTAAAATTCTTACCTTATATAAAATTCTTACCTTATCAAAAATCCTTACCTTGTCTAAAATCCTTACCGTATCAAAAATCCTTACCTTGTCTAAAATCCTAACCGTATCAAAAATCCTTACCTTGTCTAAAATTCTTACTTTCTATAAAATTCTTAGCTCATATATAATCTTTACCTTATCTAAATTCCTAATTTTACCCAAAATCTTTACTTTATCAAAAATCCTTACCGTATCCAAAATCCATACTTTATATATAATCCTCACCTTCCCTAAAATCCACACCTTATCGAAAACACTTACTTTTTCTAAAATTCCTAACTTATCTGAAAAATTATTTAAAACCCTTACCTTGTCCAAAATCTCTCCTTAAAATCCTTACTTTTTCTAAACTCCTTACCTTATATAAAATCCTAACTTGTTTCTAAAATCCTTACCTTATCTTTATTCTTTACCTTATTTAAATCCTTACTTTATCTAAACCCAACCTTATCTACAATCCTTACCTTATATTAAATCCCAACCTTATATGCAATCACAGCCTTATATAAAATCCTTACCTTATCTAATATCCTTAACTACTCTACAATCCTAACTTTATCTAAAACCCTTACCTTATCTGAAATCTCAACCTTATCTAAAGTCATAACCTTATCTAACCAATCATACCTTCTCCAAAATTCTGACTTTATCTAAACTTCTTACCTTATCTAAAATCATTACCTTCTTTCAAATCCCAACTTTATCTATATCATTGCCTTATGTAAAGTCCTTACCTCCTCTAAAATTCTAACTTTACGTAAGATCCTTACCTTATCTGAAATCATTACCTTATCTAAAATCCTTACCTTATCTAAGATCCCTGCCTTATCTAAAATTCCAACCTTATCTAAAATTCCTTACCTTCACTAAAATTCTAACTTTATCTAAACTCGTTACCTTATTTGAAATTCTTGCCTTGTCTAAAATCCTTACCTTATGAAAATTCTTGCCTTATCTCAAATTCTTACCTTATAAAAACTCTTGACTTTATCTAAAATCCATATATATGTATATATAAAAATAATTTATTTCCCTAGAAAACAATGTACAAAATAGAAAATAGGACTTACGGTTTGTGAATATAATCCAAAATTTAATCCTAAGATTGAAAAATATAAGTCCTATCACTAAACAGTTCGAACTGAATCTGGGTTCGAATCTCGATGAAATTCCAATATGGAGGCAATGACGTCAGATGATGTCTGTACTGATGGTAACAGATCCTCGTTGAATCACAGTTTATAATGTTTCCGTTAAACTCCAGAATAAATTTCCACTGAATTTCTTTGTCCCAGAACCTTTTATAAAAAAGTACACTTGTTTAGTTTTCCAGAGAATAAATTATTAAATTCCAAAAAATAAACAAACTTCAGAACAAGCTGGCAACAACAATAATAACCTCTTGAGCTCTCATGGTTTAAAATACAACTCAATAGATCTAGTAGAAAATGGCTCTTTTAAGCCTCGATTTTAGATCACATGGTAGTTCATGTAACAGGCTACGTGATTTCTAACTTGAACAGCACAATAAAAAAATGACAATTATCACGTATGCAAGAATAGCTGGAAATGAATTTAAAAAATAAAACCGTTTACAACTGAGTTAACACGTAGATTGTAAAAGACCATGGCAATAGCCAATCGTTTTCACTCGATGTTTACAAAAACTGTGAGCTAAAAATAGTGCTGAAGAAATCTTATAATCTAATCGGGTCAAGCCAATTTTCCGAAAAGAGACTTAAATCCAATGAAAATTATCATTACAATAAAATGTAATGATACAAAATTAAAATAAAAACGAATTTAAAACTAACACACAAGTAATTTAATTACATATTCCTAACACTAACCTCTTAATGCTGAGCGCCTAGTGAAGCAGCTGTTAGCACAATTTCTTATAAGTCTTTGGTATGACTCGGCGGGGATAGAACCAGCTACCTCCCGCATCCGAAGAGGACGCTCTAACCACTTGGCCACCAGAGTAATAATGGGGCTTGTTGTTATTATTATGGTTATTATTATGGTGTAATGAGTTGGTATAGATAAAGCTTCACATAAAATGACCTGGAAACAGGGAACCAAAAGTAGTCCGGAGGATTTACCGCTGTTTCAAAAATTTCTTGATCATTATCACGTGACCGTTTATATCCAATCAGATTGCATAAAACTCGATCAATTCATAAAAAATTGGAACTGTTCAAATCTGTTATCCTTAGATTATTATTATTATTATTATTATTATTATTATTATTAAGAAGAAGAAGAAGAAGAAGAAGAAGAAGAAGAAGAAGAATGTTTCAATTTTAACAAATTACATTAACGACCATAAATATTTCTTATGGGGCATGCTTTTTGACTTAGGATGTATGCCCGTGGGTTTTTTAAGTAATCTAGCATGTAGAGCGCTCCATCACTACAGCGCATAAAATCTGTCCTTCAGGTTTCACTTGATTGTATTGACAATTAGCCAGCCCACAATGTCCGAGTCGATACATGAGTGTCTACCTACGTTAGGTACTACAAACAACAAGAAAGGGGGCCCCGAGTGGCTGAGTGGTCTAAAGCACTCACCGTTACGGAGTGGGTTCGAGTCTCAGGTTCGGCCAATAAGGGCATGTGAGAAAGCTTGCCAGTAGCTTCTCGTAGGTCGGTGGTTCTTTCCGGGGTTTTTCTGGGTTCTTCCTCCACCCTACAACAACAGCAACAACAACAAACAACAACTGTCGTTGATTTTTGAGATACTATCGCCTTTATTTCTGTCAATCCGACATGATGGAAAAAGTATCGTTAATATACATGTACGAAAGAAATGGGTTCTATAGAAATATCATCATCATATCCAATAAAATAATATATCCATTTTAAGAAAGAAATAGATGAAAATAACTCTTCATTTAAAGAAATCAAAGAATGTTTTGTCTTACATGAAAACAGATACAGTATAAGTCCTGTACGTTATAGTAAATTCCATAATAATAGATACATAAAGACGTGACCGATTCAACGATTCTCTTAAAATATGAGAATAGAAACAGTGTGATTTTATCTACTTTTTAAAGCAAAGTCTTTTACTCAGAAACGTGCATTAGATTTAATATATCCTTTACAAACATGGCGCATGATATAAAACTATTTGTTGAAAGTATAGCAGATGCTGACACCAAGGTGAATTGTTCTGTTACAATTCTTATACGCTATATGTAAAAGTTAAGGAATATTTTTTGTGATTCTATATTTTGAACCCTCGATTCCTTCTTATGTGGCTTTGTTTTGGCACTGTGATTCCGTTTATTGTTTAAATTTTACTTTATTCATTTATATTGTCTTTTTTTTACTGAGACATGCCAATTTGCAATAATACATAATAATCAGTTGAAGAATAGTTTGGGATTTTTATGGATTATATTTCAAACCAATCCACAAGCTGACCATTCCAATGCTGCACATTTAAAGTTATAACTGTATTTAATCACGGTCATGAAGTATTTACTTTTGTACGCAGTCGAGTAATGTGCAATAAATTGTGGTGAACCAATTTCACTGTATCTGAAGATGTTTGATGTCGCCAATGGAAATTGGCGATATTTGCAAATATATCAGTGGGCGTCGCTTCACTAAATCCACATGTATTGAGAAGCGGGCTCTTACAGTATTTTGGTGTACAACCCATATGATCAGTAGAGGCAAGTACTCAGTTAAAATTAACGATCAACAGCATGCCATTTCAAATTCCCTGTAAATATTTAATTTATTTACCAATGAATGCTTTCCATCCTATGGGATTAGAATTTCTTAGCATTCACAACGTGATTTCGGTTCAGACAACCTAAATTTATTTGCTAAAAAGGTCAAATGTGATTTAGCAGTTTCGTTATATAAAAAGTACACGTATGCAGACGGAAAATAACATCCTAACCACGTTAATCCATCACTTTATTAAGCAGTTTCAGTTTAACTTTTAATGCATGTTTTCAAACACGAACATTACTATAAGTTAGGTTGTACTTTACTTGGATTTACAGTAGAAGGTGCATAATATTCATCCACCATCTTTATTTGTCTAGCAGAATGAAATTTGGTGAAGGACGAGTTTTAGTAATTGTCCTTGCATTAGTGGAGATACCCATCGCTTTAGCGAAGACTGTATCGTTCGAACTAGAGAAAATAGTCCTCGGGAAAAGTTGGGATTCCGAAAGATTTATCTTCCGATCAAGAGCATCTTCGCTTATGACCATTCACTTGTTCGAAGGGGATATTCTAAAGTTGGAAATGTGTCCAGGAAAAGCCACAAATGTTTCCATGCAGGACATAATTTACTCTAACGATGGTAATTCTGATCTCGTCAATATTACAATTGACCGAAAAGAATTTGCATCCTTTCATTCGGTTAAAGGTGGTGACTGGGGACATTTATGGAATGAATTTCATCATGTTAACGCATCTGGATCTAAGACCTCAGTGAGTGCAGGTTCACAGTCCATGTATATTTCTGTACAAGAAGCTGATTGTTATGGCATTGAGCTGGATAAGATAGAAGTCGAACTCGATGAACATACGAACAGCGCTGCCTTTTGGTGTGGTTACGAATTGAGAGAATCGCCTGTCAAGTCTGACTGCATGAGAATCATCAACTTCAAGGATGGTTCACACACTACTACGACAACAAAGACTAGTACATCTGGAGCTGAAGGACATGTATCACCATATTCTAAAGGAACCGAACAAACTTCAACGATCACAACAGTCTATATGGATGTGAAAAAAGAAGCATTTGGACAGCCAACGGTTAAACAAAAGAGCTACAAAAGCGATTGCAGTGATACAACCAATGTGAATTTAGAATTTTCATTCTTAGAAATAAAAAATACGACACTCACTATACAAAATACAAATTTGGCGAAGCCCTTTAGAGTTGAATCACGCACGAACAGCACAGATAAGGATTCGTGCAAAAGCACCATCTGGCGTCTAGGAGTCGCTGACAAAAGTAATGCCGAGTTTTCGCAGATTACTCCTCAGACTAACGTCAACTTCTTCGTTCACAATGACAAAGGTGACTCGTCGCAGTTCCCCGGCCAAATTGATAACACAAAAACTAGCTGGATTTTACTTACGTTTTCTTTATTAAGAGAAAATGTTCTGGACGCAGCTTCGAACGCTTTCCTTACAGTGGGACTCAAGGATCTTACGACAAACATTACAATTGATGTGCGGTATTATGATTGGTCAAAAGAAAACCTCTCTGAACCATATTCTAACTTGTATTTGCCTGGTAGAAATATAATGGGTTGGTCTATACCTGCAAGCAGTATATCACCTTTGCATTACAATCATTTATATCTGTTCTTTTCGAATGCAGAAAATATACAGGTTAAGTTTGACTTTTTGAGATTGGATTGTCTTGAAGTTGTACCAAGAACCACACGGAAACTACTTTACGAAATGCATCGATACAAAGTGAAAGCAACGCAATATGTTGGTAATAGTAAAGTAGATATATCAAATATGGGAATGCTGGTGAACCTTATTGATGCTTCACCGAAAAGTAGTAAGACTGTATTCATGAAAAGTGTCAAAAGTATTGAAATATTGCTAAAAGGTAACGTAGAGGAGCAATTTTCGACTGTTCTTAGTGTCCATACAAATGGGGCAATATATCCACACTTTGGAAGCAAACTTTCCATTGATGATGACGAGGACACAGAACACAAGGATGTTTCCGGATTTGTTTTTGACAACGCAAGAAGCCATTTAAGCGATGCTCAAGCCATCAACCCCATATCCAGCTTATTCATCAACATTAGTACAATGGAAATACTCATTCAGGACAAGCAAAATCACACGTTTAGTTTTCAGCTACTTCCATCTAACTTGAATACAACCTTGCTGTTCAGAAATGCAACGATGCCAAGAAACGGGCGTTATACTCTGACCTTTTTTTCAACGTTCGTCTCCGAAGGGATTTCGGCTGTTGAGACTCTATATGTTGACGATCGCGACACTATACAGATCATGTCAAACTTTGGCACGAAGTCAGGTTCCAAGTTCAAAGTGGAACACACTTCATTGACTTCCGACTTTCCAAGTAGTCAAATAACTATTTTAAATTTTCCAAGTTAAAGTATTTGAATAGATGGAAATTATACATCAATCTCAGTTTATCTACAAGATGGGAGTGAAAAAACTATTTTACCGAACCTGAAAAGTATTCTTTATCTAGAACGTTTTGAAATCGCCTTTAAAGGATTTGTTTTAAAACTCTTCCAAGAAAATGCAAATTTAGAGAATTTATTTGCGAAATGACCATCATATCAGCGACAATGTTCTACGGTCTTTAGAGAGTTTACTCGTTTTAGAAGTTTGCCACATCATTCCTAATAAACATTTTCACATGCACTTATGAGACATTAAGGAAAATATTTTCACTGACAAGTAAGCTCAAATTTATTTACTCTGGTAATGATGTTGATTACTTTTACACATTCATTAATTTTCGTGATCAATTTTAGAGAATATCCTTTTTTTGTCGGTACTCAGTTTCTTGGATTGGGAAGAAGGATAAATCACTGTTCCTCTGGCTGTTTACAGTTGTGGTTTGCAGCTTCTCTGAAATCCACGACAATTAGTACCCCAGAAAAAATATTAAATTCGCAGTATTTAGAATTGTTGGTGGACCTTTGCACCTTTAGTAACATATAGCATTATACTAACCACAATGTTTGAAGCGAATATTCATTTATATAAAGATTTATCAAAGGAATTTACAAATCTAAAGTAAATAATTATCCCTGGCGAATTATTCTGGAAGTTTTCTAGTGGCAGTTGCAATTTTGTTTTCTTTAAATCGTAACATAATTAGCTTATTCGATATTGTTGATCTGATTGGTAAATCAATTAATTACAATTATTATTTTGAAAATTACCTTTTAGCACGAGAAAAGCGTGTAGTTTAGAGTGATACGAAAACGTATAAAGTTGCTTTGAATGAGTTATAAACGGTATTTCGAAGCGCCTACTATTGCTATATGGGAATAGAAAGGTCAGGCATTTTTTTAATAAAAAAACTTAATACATGATTCACTGTGAATGGACCAAGGGATCTTAATTTACCTTTTGACTGTGCATTAAAGTTATTTTTTTTGTGCCTATGGTCGTGTATCTTGGGATCTTTGTCTATTTTGATTTTAGTTCATGGTAAATAGTTTTCAGTCGGCATGTGCAGTAAATATCCGTTTATTACATTTCCTCACACCTTAAACACTCCAATTAAATATCACATTTGAGAAAAATGACAATAAAATGAATAATCATTAGTCTAATAAAATTAAATTTCAGTTTGTTATTGCTTTAGCTTGGTAACTATCAATATGATGCATTATTATAAATTACATAACAAATTTGAAGATGTTTATATTAAAACATAAAAAGAAACAGAAATGATTAATAATTTAGCCTTTTCATTTGATAATAGCTTTATTTTGCTTGCTGTATTGTCATTAGAAATTAGATTACTTTGCATCGTGCTTTTTTCACGCTTTAATTCATGTGACAATTTAATGAATGTAGATTTGTATGAGTCTTCATTTGACTAATTTGATAAAAATTAGTTAAATTTTGGGATGATGCTTAGTTCCGTATTTATTGATGTTGAAATTGTCAATATCTTGATGACGTGATATTGCACGCGGATCTGAGCGCTTTCCCACGCTTTTCTCTGTCATTTTTCTCCGTTTCATCGTTTCAATCTTCCCTGTCGCCCCAGGGGAAGCATATAAATTGAAAAACCATTGAGCACATCTAAAACAAAAAAAAAAAAAAAAAATAAATAAAAAATAAAAAAAAAATGCAAAGGTTTGAAGTATCTTGCTTTTATGTTGTGGTAGAATTTGAGGGACGTTAAGTAAGTACATCAGCGATCTATTTAAAGTTTTCAGTCATGCATATAATATTACATTTGTTTGTTGTGGTCTGTTTTTATGACTAATTAGCTGACGGCTCTAATGTTAACTTGACAGGCGTAACCACAAAGCATTTAAAGGAAGCGCGTCTCGTTTGCCTGTGTTCTGTTCAAGTTTAGACGGCGTAAATAATCCTGGTACTATATTATCTATTACGCACTTGGTCTGAATGCTAATGAATACAGTAAACTATAACTTATTGGATATGTCTATATAAAAACACCTATTTATGAAAAACAAAATGTATAATTAATTTTCTTAATTCACTATAACTCACTTAAGGACAGCTGTGTATAAAGAACATATATATGTTGCCCCTTGAGTGTCCTTTCTAAACAGGTTTCAATCAAAATAATTTATAGTCTATTTGTTATACCTTGACCACCACAAAATACAGATTTTGTAGGGTGACACAGACTAGAATCATACCAAGTGGTTTCAAATTCTTTTTTTTTTTTTTTCATTGGTAGATATATCCATTACTTTATTTTGACACCGGTATCTGAGAGACGATTGAACTGATGGAAGTGGATTTTTCGAACAAGGACTAGGACGATATAAACAGGAGGAATTACCACTGGTGAGATGGAAAGTAATTTGCAATGTCTTCCACAAGCCAAGGTGGTCCAAATGTGACATAACTTCCCTAACCGACTGGTATGTTGTGTATCAAACAGTCCATGTTTACACTGCCGCAAAACGCGAGATTCTATACAATCTAAAAGTGTGATTATCTAAGGTCCGAATTGCAGGTCGGGCGTACGTTAATAGTCCTGTTTGCTAATGATCGTAAAAGCCGTCTTCCTGGAAAGATGTTAATGACTCGAGAGTACAATTGTGATGTATATCTATATTGTGTGTTTAGCTTTTGTCCATGATTGTAATGATCATTTTTAAACAGCATATAACATAGCTAATTTTTGTTCATGATTATAGATTATATTTTAAGATTATGATCATTTATAAGCAACATGTTTACTTAGATTTGGTTCAGGCAATTGGTTTTTTCTCGGATAAAGAAAACATGGTCAGCCTGTTTGTTTAGCTTTTTGTCAGGTTTATTCGCTAAAATTTTAAGTAAACAGACCTGACATTGTTTACAATTTGGGTAGCTTTCCGTTAAAATGACGGAGAAAAGGTTATTGCGACATATGTCAAGTTGGGATATACATAAGGTTCTTTGCATCAAAATTATTCATTCCTATTTTAACATCTGACTAGAGGAATCACTTTTAGTTGTTTTCAATTGTCATAAGATAGGATTTATTTATTTAAATTGTTCATTGGAATTACGAAGTGCTTATTGACTGTTGGACTAAAACACTATTTTGGGATTATTGTGATTTCATTCAAGGACATTCTGGACTATGTCATTGTGATACATCAAGACTGTTGGCACATCAGCTCATCGAAGGCAATTAACACATCAGCACTTTCAATTCTGGAATTAATTCGGAACACTCTATAATATGGGACCTGTGATAGAACTTTTATGCCTTTTTGGAATACAATTCACAATACTTTAAGTTCCTTTTAAATTTTCATTTTGTATTCAGAGGAAAAAATATTTGTTGTTTGTTGAATTTTACTAACCTTGTTGGTTTTGCTTTCTTTTCTTTTACTTAGTTTAAGACTATAGTGTCGTAACACAATTCCTGACCAATTTATTGAGCAAGAAAACCAAGTTTCATTGGCCTGACAAATTGTGAGGAGGCTTTTGATAAATAAAAGAAAAGAGTTACACCAGTCTTTTTAGTTCCAGATTTCAGTCAATTATTTAAAATGTCTATTGATGCATGTAGGGGCTGGTTGAATATTGATTCAAGAAGACAAAAATGGTATGTATCACGCAGTATGATATTTTTGTAACAAAATTAAACAAGCCCAGAGAAATTATTCCACAATCGAGAAAATGTTTGACTTTGGTATTGGCTTTGCAACATTTTGAAGTTTATATTAACTCATGTTCATCTCCGATTATTGTATACAATGATTACAGCGACCATATTTTCTTTAATAAAAAGGATAACCTTAACTCAGACACTATTGAGGTGGAGTTTGATGTTGCAGGAATACACTTATGGCATTAGGTCCATCAAGGAAAAGATAATCTGATTGCAGATGCACTTTCTCGTGTATAAAAGTATTATATTTTTATGCATATTTTATGTCATTCATATGACATCTATGTAATTGTATTATTATAATATCATATGCTTTTATATTATATAAATCTTTCAATTTCTTGTTGAGGGGATATGTTATGTAATTCTATATTGTGTGTTTATCTGCTGTCCATGATTGTAGATTGTAATGATCATTGGTAAACAACATATTACGAATCAATTTTTGTCCATGACTGTAGATTGTATTTTAAGATAATGATCATTTGTAAGCAACATGTTTATTTGAAATTGGGCTCAGGACATTGTTTTTACCCATTGAAAAAAAAGTTCCTACCAGATTTTTGTCAGGTTCATTCGTTAGAATTTAAGTAAACAGACCTTACCTTGTTTACAGTTTGGGGTAATTTTCCACTAAGATGATGGAGTCTTTTTGGCTTTTTTTCCAGAAAAAGTTATTGCAACATAGATCAGGTTGGAAAGTATATACGTTGTTTACATCAAAATTACTCATTCCTATTTTAACAGTCTAGTCGAATCACTTTGTGTTCATTTATTTAAATTATTTATTGAATTTACAAAGTGCTTATTGACTTTTGGGCTACGACACTATTTTGAGATTATTGTAAATTCATTCAATGACATTATGGATTATTCATTGTGATACATAAAGCATGTAGGCACATCAGCTCATTCAAGATTATTGGCACGCCAGTGCATTAAATATTGGAATTCATTTGGAACACTATGCTTTTGACTTCTGTCAGAGTTTTTAGGACTGTCTGGGATTTAATTCACACTACTGTATGTTCCTTTGAATTTTCATTTTGAATTATTTGGAAAAAGTATTTGTTGAATTTTACTAAACTTATTGGTTTTGGTTTTTCTGTTACTTAATTTAAGACCTTACACAATTATCGATCCTGTGGATTAGCTCGTATTAAGCATACAAATACATTGAGCATTTTGAGGCTTTGGAAAAATATGCACGCCAACACGTAAGACTAATTAGCGTGCAGAAATACAGTTGTAACATTTGATTCCGCACCGGTCGGCGATCGAAACCTTTATAAGTCAAATGAAACTGCTGTAGTGAAATCCCCACTTGCCCGGCCTACACATGCATGAAACAATAATTTAGCTAAGCACTGACATATCAGTGTCACTTGGGTCAATCAGGTTTCCTTTCTTCTGTCAGAGTCTCGCATTTTATATGGCTGAAATATCTTGCAAAATTAATATGCTCTGCCCCCTGATGCAAAGCAATGAACATGAGCGTATGGGAGAGAACTTGTAAAAGGTAACTGAAATCTGTTCGGAATTGTGTACCCTGACACGTTACTGCATCGATATAGATATGGGCTTTTTCTTGCAGCTCACTTGTTCATAGTGTTATTGTTTTAATTTTTGGGAGAGAGAGAGAGAGAGAGAGAGAGAGAGAGAGAGAGAGAGAGAGAGAGAGAGAGAGAGAGAAAACTATTTTACAACTTTCATCTTACATATTGTCTGAGAGCCACTGACCACAATGTATGATAGCCACCTCGTTATATTGTGCCATGTGTCTACTTGACGGTATGACCAGTCCCCGTGTTATAAGTGGGCAATTGCAAAAACGTTCATTATTAAGACCCTACGAAACCACTCTTCCTCTCGACTGGTCATTTATGACCACCTTCCAAGTATTTATCGCACAAAGAGAGTAATGGAAAGATTGTTGCCCCTTGCGACGGAATGGGCCTTGCACCTATGTATAAATTACCACTTTCACGGCTGTTATTAAGTGACGAAGAAATGTACACGTATCAAATGGTTAGACAGTAATTAATCCTGTCATAGATGAGTAAGGAATTAATATATTGCGACAGAACAAAACAAATATGGCACATATTAATCCACGTATTAATCCAAACTTTCCATTCTTATATGCTTTGTTTTTTGTGGAACAGAATAATGAGATGACAAAATTCTTAAAGTTAAAGTAAAAGAATTGCCAAAACTTTTTTTAATGCAAAGGATATATTTTATCTTTAAAATGCCTTAAGGCTATCATGATGCTATTGTCAGATTTTTACTATCACAATGTTTGTCTGACTAATCGTTTACTAAAAAGTCCGCCTTTTTCATTGTTTATCTTTATGTATGTCTATCGGTTTATCTGTGGATGTCTTCCTGTCAAAAGTGTATAATAATACACTGCGAAATGTTTCTAATTCATTATAATAACCAGGTCCGGATCAACCCAATCGCTTTAGGCCTTCATATCTTATATGCTTTTTTTTTTTTTTTGGCCTTCCATTCCATTGTTTAATTGTAATGTATATCTATGTTTGTTTGTGTAACTCCTGGTATATGATTTTTTCTTATTATTATAATTTTTATTCATGGCTGTAAACTGTACAGAATATCTTTAGTTAGTTTTTGCCTACATGTTTTCTGTTATACTTAGATATTATTTGAGAGGAAAACATTTGTTTTGACTGTTCAGTGGAAATAGAAAGTGCTCATTGTTTGGACTATAATATTATTTTGGAACTGTTATAAATTATACGAAGGAATTCAGGACAACGCCATCTTGACAACGTCATGATTCCTGGAGGACAAGTACATTTCTGTTTTGAAATTTATAAGGAACTTTTTATTCGTTTAGGACTTTTACAGACCTTTATAAGGACTAGGTTGGATTCATTTCATAATATTGCAAACTCCTCTCACATTTTCATTTACAACTTTGATAATGAAATTGTTTGTTATGCTTTATAAAACTTTTGTGTTGTGCTTTTTCTGTTACCAAGCTTGTGACCATAGAGTAGTAACAGAAAATATACTTAGGCCTTTCGCTCCTATTAGCCAATCGGACCCATGCAAATATGTTTCATGAACCAGTCTTAAAATAAAGAAGGAAAAGTCTAGTAACAGAAAATAACATAACAAAAGTGTTCGACTTCAAATTTAATTTACAAGGAAATATCATAAAAGTTGAATAATATTAATTAAAAAACACATCCCTTCACAGCAATAAAATAACTAGGGGTTTTATTGTGTGCTTATTTTTAGAGCAATCTATTTTAAATAAGAAGGTTTTCCCTTGTTTGTAAGAGTACAACAGAAGATTAAATCTCTCTAAAATTCAGCATGGCGAATGACTCGAATCGTATTGTTCCATCTACGAGAATGAGATACGTATAGTCTATGGCAGCATAGTGCTTAGCACTATGGGAGATAATTGATGTCATTAAGAAGCACTATTGACATCACTCTGCTAGTAGTTATTGGAAGGGATATAACTAAATCCCAACATATGAGAGGAATAATATTATTGTACATGAAAAAAATAAAGTAATGTCAAAAATTTACTATATTCATTAAATAGGTCCATAATGGAAAATATCTTCAGAATATAAATTTTACATAATGCTGCACGCAAGAGGTCTCTCTATCGAGCGAATCATGTACCTGCGCGAGTTTTGGCTGGAAGTCCCATATTCTTCCTTATTTCTAAGAACTTCTAGACGACAGTCGTTGTCAAGTGGAAGATTCCATAACGTGCAGAGATTACAAACAATTTTTCTCTAATCAACCAATGACCACAAATATCAGTTATAACTTCACAATTACATGGATTTTCCTTGATTCACATTGGCATGACTTCTCCTTGTTTCCCATTTGCATGGCTTCTCCACTAAACGAAAGGCCGAACATTAATAATTTCGGTTCCATCTCATAGTCAGTCTCGAACAGCATTACAAAACACCTTGCAAGTGTCTTTCCACCAACTGATTTCACAACCACAATGAAGGGCATCTCAAAATAAAGGAGTGACTCATTCCCGATTATTCCATGGTAAACATATTGGTCCGTGTGATGGATATAGGCACAACCAAACAACACATCTAAATTAAGACAGGAACTACTTGGACCCATACCACATGGAAACATTTCATCCTACTCTGACCCCATCTCAAGCTACTAAACACATATACCATTTTACGAAACTAATCCATGTTATCATAAGGTCCCGTGAACATTGAATACTGTAATTACATCTCTTCTAGAAACTAGCTAAATGCTCGGGCTCAGAAATATCTCCCCAACACCGACTTCCATTATCAAACAATTAATCATTAAAATCTAACAAACTATAAATGGAAACGTAAATACAAATACATTAGTTTTATTACAATACTATCAGTATAACAGCATATGGAGATTACAAATCCTTTCAACAGTAACATTTTCTCGAAATGAATTTCAAAAATTTACCTTTAAAATTAATGAAGAAATGGATTGCCCAAAATTGTCGACTGCATAACCTCCCTTGACTAAGGTTGTTATATGTGACGTCATTCTTGAGTGTACAGGCGTCTTTATTACACGGTGATTTCAATTTAAAATGCCTGATTTGGTTTAGTTTATGGTCACAAATTGTGTTCAAAAATAAAACAAAGGGTATTGTTTTCCGTTTTGAATTTGAAAATGAAGAAAAAAGTAAAGATTTACCGAATATACTCGGAAGTGTTACTGTTCTTTCAACTCTTTGGGACAAGCATATTATAGTCAATTCATTTTAAATTCACCCTTAAGACATGTCTACTTGGGTAATCGTCGGTGTAAAATGAAAGAAGAAGAAGAAGAAGAAGAAGAAGAAGAAGAAGAAGAAGAATATGTCGTTCCCATTGATAGGGTACACATATCTTCATGAAACCTTTGTCTTCCTTGATTTATGATGTAGAAAGAAGATTATTGACTATAAAGTGCAATATGGCGAAAGTTTATGTAAGGAAATATATGCTTATATTTAAAGAGTGCGGGATCCCACACTTAACATTTAAAAGAAGTGCAGTTTATTTTCGAAAGTGATTTGAAAGGTATTGTTGATAATTTTTGCTAAATGTGACTTATATTATGTAAAAGAAAATACACCAAAAATCGAACTTTCTGCTGTTTTGAATACGCGGTCAAGAATGTATGATATGGATTACAGTGATACATAAGATCCACAGCACACGGTGGACATTAAACACTACCTGATTATCTATTCCGTCTTAAGTGGAAGTGGTTGTAGGAATACATATCAATTCTATGGGTTCGGTGCTTTGCCTCCGGCAGACTGCACCACAGATCTTACAACAGAAACGGTTGACAGTTTTCCGAGTGTGACTTTATCTCTTTCCGCGACCATATTGTGCCATGTGAACAAAATATAATCGCGGCGAATTACATGATTGATACTTAACACTGCTGGACTCTGGTCACTCTTATTACACCCAAGTCAGTAGTCTCGATCTATTTCGGACCATTTTTCCTCTCATTTTGTTGGTGCGGCATGAGTTAGATTTAGGCATTTAAGCATTCTTGTTATTGATTTATAGTAAATTGTTTATTCTTTAGAATATAATCATTATGGTGTGATTGTTTGTGTGTATTTTGTCAACAGTGCACAATGACGGTTTGTTGCTGGTTTGTAAGTGGTTGCTGCTTTGTAAGTGAAATCTGTGATCCATTCTCCACAAAACATCGGATAACCTATAACAAAAACTTCAACGTGTGTTCATATTTGACGATACTCTAGAATAACATGTTTTATTACGATCTGGACACATTGGTAAGTTCAGTACTGACAAACAAATTCAGGGACTCTGTAGGAAAAATAAGTTGTGATCTGCGATCTGTAGTAATTATGTCAAATTGGACATTTTGTTTGGTGAATTCTCCTTGGACAATGAGAGATTGCAGGTAAATGAGAATAATTGTGCATTAAAAATACAAACAAAAACTAACCAATGAATTTTCAGGAAGCATACTTCTAACATTTTGATTAAGGTATTCAAGTTAATTCCTTGATTAGACCACAATTAATTTCCTTCTGTGTTATATATAGCCCTTCATTTGTGTAAATTTGTTGCTATAACATATAGCCCGTGTACTTTTCTGCACATACTAACTTACCTTGGTGCATATAACCTTGAAAATTACATCATGGGTTATCAGCACATTTTGTGTATTTTTAAGATCACCAGATTGATTCAAGGGAAGTAACAAAAAAAGTGCTAGACGGACATGCAGTTAGATATATTTTACAAATCACTGTCTTTACTGCAGAAAAGGAAATTTTAACAATCTATACCGTTTTGTAAACTTTGAAGTTTAAACTTTTATAAGCAATATACGTTGTAACCTTTTGAAACACATCATTGAACCTGGTAATATGTTTTCATCTTTCTGAATTTAGTCAACTTCGAGGGGAGCTGATTCTGGTACGAGTCCAATCGCTATATTCTACACTGAACCAACACTACCCACAACCCCTCTTTTATAGTGTTTATTTCCGGCAGCCAAGAGCTATGATTTAAACTTTTCATCTGACAAGGCGGTTCATACAGATTATATGAGCCACATGCATTATTAACGATCATTGTTATTACACGTATACAATACATTTGCTCACTTCCCATTGACCGTCAGCCATTTTGATTTTCGAGGCAGCAGACATACATAAACACATATTCCAAACTGGCCATACACAAATAACTCATTTCTTTTTTTAGATCAACCTGTGGGAATCCATTTGTGATCAGATTTTATAGTTGTTATGTTAAAATTGGATATAATTGGAAAGGAACTAGATATTTAATTTATTTATTGGAATTACTAAAATGCTCACTGACGTTTGGATTAATACATTATATTGGATTTTTGTGAACTCATTCAAAGACATTCTGGATTGCATCATTGTGTATATCAGGACATTCAAGTAGTATAGTAATAAGCTGATCCTAAACCAAATGCGGATTCTGGACCAGAACTCCAAAACAAATATTAGGACCTGATGGATTAACCTTTTTAGTGATAAAATATGTTGGGTTTTTTTCAGTATAGTAATAGGCTGATCCTAAACCAACATTTATTGGCGGATAATCTGTTTCTAAATCTATTATTTGACATGGACAGGTTTCCTGTCATTTTATCTCCATTTTTTTTAAATATCCGGATAAATCAACAGTTCCGTTTGTTATTGTACTTACAGCTGATGAATCTCCTAATGTTGTTCCAAATTTTGTGTAATAGCTCATTATTTATTTAATATAACATAAAATTGTTAACATTAGTCAGTTTAATATAACATAAAATGTATAACAACAATGGCAAAATCGTCGATATTAAATTTTGATACAGAGCGGTTGGTGAAACATAAACATAACAACGAACTTCCAGATTGTCATTATCTTATTGTTGGACGAACTGGATCGGGAAAAACAAATTTGCTTATGAATTTACTGTTAGGCGATAATTTTAATTACGATCGCGTTTATATTTACACAATTAATCCACAACAAGATAAGTACGAGCTCCTAAGCGAATATAATAACAAACGTCGCGATGATCTTGATGCTGGTGAAGATTTTTTTTATTATCAAACAACCAGAAGAACTTGTTCCAGTTAATCAACTTGATTCGTCCGAACATAAGATAGTAGTTTTGATGATATTCCGCTAAACAATGTAGAGATGAACAAAATAAGATCATATTTTACACTGTCGCGTAATAAGAAATGTAATTCTGTTTATTTAGCTCAAGGTTTTTATAATGTTGATAGATTTATTCGGCGAAATACTGGTTGTTTTATATTATTTCCGGGACTGGACAATGTTGACGTTAGAAATATTGCAAAGGAGCAATGTGGTGACGTAACAAAAGATAAATTTATTGAATTATATCATAAAGCGACAGCGGATAAATATAACTTTTTCTTGTTTAATAAATTAACACATAATGCAACTAAAATGTTTTGTTGCTGTATTGAAAATTATCTACAGTAAGATGTCTTCCACTTCTTTAAATTTTATAAAATTTATGTATAATAAAAATGGATAAACGAGCAAAATACAGAAAACATATAGAAGATCTAAAAAAACTTGCTCAGTCTCAGGCAGAATTTAAGAAGCGAGTACAGCAGGCACGACGTGGGCAAATAACTGCTGCAGAAACAGCAGCAACAGTTCTCAAACCAGTTACTGAAACACTACTTGGAAAACAACCTGAAACTAAACCGCTGTCAGAAGAAGACGTTAAGCAACTACAGGAAAAAGGTTTAATCGGATTAGTCAAGGAACAACAAGAAGCAGCTGCCGAAAAAATTATCGCCAGATCTGACGAAGAAAGAAGAAGATTAGCTGAGGCACTTGTAAGAAATATTGCTGATCCAGCTGCGAGACGAACTGAACTAAATCGACTGATTAATAATCCACTTTTACTTGAAAGAAGATTAGCAGAATTAACTTCCCATGAGATTAAAAGTTTACTTGGAAAAATATCAGAAAAAATAGAGGATATTGAAAAAGGACAAGAAAAATTTGGAGAGTTAACAGTAAGGTTTTTAAATGTCGAAGAACAAAGACGATTTTACCGAGAAAAAGCATATAATAAAATAACTGATGATGATTATCGTGAATTTTTAAAAGAAAATGATATAAATGATATTGATAATATAAAAACTTGGTCGAAAGAAAGGTATGATAAACTTACTGCTGATTTAAATGCAATAATGACAGATGGCTTTACATCTAAGGCTGAATTAGAAAAAACTAATGAAGAAGATCATATGACTGAACTTTCTGATAAAATTAGAGTCGGTGTTATTGCTAGAGTATTTCATAGAACAGCAGTTGGGAACAGATCAACAGGGTTTGGTAAAAGTTGGAATTTTCATAGGAAATTTAAAATAAATGATGAAAATCGCATAAAAGATGCTAAAAAAGTATATTAGAACTGAAATACCAGCGGAGATTGAAAAACCACTGGTTATATCGCCAGGAGAAACTGAAAGTAAAGAGCAAATTAAAAAATGACAGAAGATAAAATAACAAAATCCGATTACGATACTTTTATGGAAGAAAATAATATTAAAGATGTTGGTAATATTAATAAATGGTCACGAAATGAATATGATGATTTTATTAAAAAATTAGATGATATTTATAACGATGGAACGAAAGCTTATGATAAAATTGACGAAGCTAAAGGAGAAGATCTTAAAACATTTTATGAACAAGCTAGAAATGGTGTTATTGCTAGTAATTTAATATCTGCGGCGAAGAAATTTAGATCTGGAAAATCCAAATCTGTAAATTTTTATGATGAATTTGAATTAATGAGAATAATCGCATGAACAAAAAGACTGGAAAAGGTGTAAAAATATCTGCATCAACTGCTGAAATGATAGGCAGATTAATGCTGTTGATATCATCAAAGGAAGCCGGAAATGTTGGCGCTGAAATTGACAATGAAATTATTGATATACTTGATCATTTAAGATCGGAAAATTTATTAACATCTGACGAATATAAAACTTTACATAGCGATTTAATATAAATCGCAACGACTTAATTTTGTAAATGTTAATTTTATAAATGTTAATTTTGCATGATGATTTAATATAAATCAGAACGATTTAATATAACAATTTTATATAAAAAATGTCAACAACGTTATTACTTGACTCTAGTACAGCCGTGATAGCTAACGCTAAAGATAGCGCAAATTTTTCAGTAAATTATATTCCACCAATACAACTTGATACTGAAAAACAGTACGAAATTGGACTAATTTCATGCACATGTTGGCATTCCATGGCTAACGTAAAAACTGGAATAAACAATAAATTTGATTTTACTTTAGCTCCAGCTCCAAGACCTACATGGAAATCAATTAAAATTCCGCAAGGAGCCTACAACGTAACTGATTTAAATAAGACGATACGCGAATTAATAACGAAAAATGGAGGAGTTGCAGACAATTTTGAGCAGACACCGAATTATAACACATTACGCGCCAGAATAACATTAAAAAATAATTTGATAATAGATTTTTCATCAGTAACAAGCATAGCGTCGCTGATTGGATTTACTCACAAGCAATATGGATCTGTAGCAGAACAAACTATAACATATGATGGTGATTTGCCTGTAAATATAACTGACGTAAACACAATATTAATAAATTGCTCCATAGCTTCAGGATCTTACTCAGCCCAGGGTAGTAAAGGGCAAACGATATACAGTTTTTCGCCAGACGTTCCACCAGGCTCGCTCATGCAAATTAGTCCGCGGCAAGTTGTTTATTATCCGCTAAATGTTGAAAATCAAATAACGGGTATAAATATGCAGTTGACAGATCAATCTGGACGACAGCTGGATCTGAATAACGAGGTTGTTACTTATTATTTACACTTACGTGCACAATATCAAGCTATTGTTTTTATACAACCTCAGATATAATGAAACAAAAAAAAAATTTACCGAAGAAAAATAGTTGGTGGATTTTTTGGAAATATATTTACTAAAATTATTGAAAATGTTCCGGGAATGGCGCATAAAGTTGCACCAATTGCACTTGACGCGTCAAAAGCTTTTGCAACTGGAGCTGCATTTGCTGCTGGAACTGCGCTGGGACAAAAAATAACTGATAAAATTACTCAGAAAAATACAAGTAATTTTCCTGGCGAGAAACCACCGACAATCAAACAAGTTATATCAGAAATCGCTCCAACAAAAGAAACTCAACGTGCTATGATAACAAGAACAAAAAACTTTTATCACCAAAGGGCGAGCAGATTATACAAAAATTAATATCTAAAGTAACGGCGCCGCAGTGACAAAATTTTATATAATCTAATAAATAAAAAATGTCTGTTAAACATTATCTCGATTTAGCAGAAACTTATGACACCGACAACACCGTGACAGAATTTGAGTATGTTGAATATCTCGACGAAAATTCTAATGAACCAAATAAAACTGGTGTCAGAACATTTAATACTCGAGACGAAGATGTATTTTTATTACCTCACAAAGCAATATTGGAAGTTCGTGGTCAGATTATGACAGTGGCCAATCCACCTGTTGCAATTGCAGCTGGAACAGAAGTAGCTCTTATAAATGATGGCTGGTGTTTATTTAAAAGTGCTCGATATCAACTAGCCAATCAAACTGTTGAGGATATTTCAAGTCACTTACAAGTTGCAAGTACAATCTTAAATACTATTTCATTTTCCGACGATTACTCTAGATCAACTGCAACTAATATGATGTGGTTTAAAGATACTGGAATTGGTACAGCAGGATCTGGTGAGTTTATTTCAAAAGGATCATTTGATCACGATGCTAATACAGCTGCAGATGCTATAATTGTAAGAGATTTTCTTATCGCTAATGCTAATAATTTTGGTATAGCCGCACCAGCCGCAGACGCTAATGAAGCCGCTACAAGAGTCTCACTCATTGCTGCTTGTAATAACCTTGGTATAACACCACCAGGTGCATCTGCAGACGGCGTTGCAATGTTAAATTTAGTTAACGGGACAATTAGCGTAAGAATTGTACGTTACAATGAAGGTCATGCTAAGAGAAAGGCTCTCGCAGCAGAATCACTTCAAATTACAATGATGCTGCCGTTAAGTACAATCTTCGGTTTTTGTCGCGATTACAATAAAGTATTTCGTGGAGTTAAACATACACTTTTTTTAGATCAAGCAGAACAAAACGACTGCCTGTTTAGGTCAGGCGGAGCTGATGTACAGTTTATCATAAACAAACTTGCGCTGTGGATACCACGAATAACGCCGTCAATCACTAAAATGTCAGAATTAAATGATATGTTGCAAAAACATACAAACAAAATTTATTTTCAGCAACATAAAATATATCAAACAGCGGTTCCAAATACTACCGACTACACATGGCGAGTTACAACAACATCAGGTGAACAACTGCCGAGGCAATTATTTGTTGTATTTCAGTTACAAGCGCGACGTGGTAACCAACAACAAAATAATGCGATATTTGATAATGCTGATGTTAGACGAATATATGCTAGAATAAATTCAAAGCAATATCCAGAGCGAGCGATAGAATGTAATTTTGCAGATGACGCTAAGAAAAATATTACTCGACCTTACATGTACCTGCTCGACGCAGTGCAAAAATATCAAGATATTGGAGATGGATCTCAGATATCAGTAGAGGAATTTCGTACACTTTATCCGATATTTCATTTTGATGTTAGTAAACATAGCGAGCGAGCTGTCAACTCAACAGCTGATATTGAAATTACCTGGACATTAGAAGCAGTTCCAGTAGCACAGTTGTATGTGTACGCGTTAGTGATCAGCGACAGATTTGTTACAATTGACTCTGTCGGAGGTAAAATGACAATAGAAGTTTAATCTGTAATCTGTATATAATGACAAAATATATTGTAAAAGAAATATATTTAACTGATGGTCAAGTTAAAAAATTAGCAGCTGCTGTTGCAAAGCAGAGGCAGGTATCATTAAAAATCAACCCTGACATTTCCAAGGGTACTTTAACAAAATTAATGTTAACCAAAAAACAAGTAAATAAATATAACCGCGGAAAACCTTTTGTTTTAAATTTAAGTGCCACACAAATAACTGCGATGGCAAAACATGGCGACTTCTTTGGTCCGGCACTATCTGCAATGGCCAGAACGTTAATACCAAAACTTTTACCGGTGTTGGGTACATTAGGATTAGCAGCAGCGTGTGGAGCAGTATCTGGCGAAACGAAAAAAGCAGTTGAGGGCCGTGGTGTAAAGACACTTTCAGTTTAATTTTATGTCTACTATTAAATATAATGCCACGACGAAGAAAGACAACGAAAAAAAAGACACCGCGACGTCGAAGAACAACCAAAGGAGGATTTATTCCAATAGTTCCACTTTTAGCGGGACTAGCGGGAAGTCTACTGCCAAATCTGCTGGGAATAGGACGAGGGCTAACATTACCGGGAACACGGCCCCGCTAAGTAACTCTGATATACTTGATAAGCTAAAACAAGTAAAAAATTTCCACGGAGTTTATTCCAAAGATGAGCTTGCGGAAATTCCATTGCCGTCCGCTGGTGGTTCCTGCGTGATAAATATACAAGATTTCAACGACGGATCTGGTACACATTGGGTAGCAGTTTATAATAACAATTACTTTGACTCATTTGGACTTCCACCAAGTGACGCAATAAAAAAATATGTAAACAAAAATTATAAAATAATAAATTACTCGTCCAATCAACTTCAACCTATTGGAACATCAGCTTGTGGATATTATTGCGTGATGTTCATTAAACAGATGTCCGACTGTGATAAAGTAATGTTAGACGAACTTCGTGATATGAAACCGACAAATATGCGAGAACGTGTTGACAGAAAGTTGGTGCAGGGTTTTATTGGAGCAAAATATAAATTAGGACTTGGCAATGATGATCTTGCAGATGAATTACACAAACCTAAAAAAAAAAGTTTGCGACGTAAAGTTGTCGCAAATGCCGTTGACGATATCTGGGCAATAGATTTAGTTGATGTGTCAAATCTAGCTCAGTTTAACAATAATAAGAGATATCTTTTTAATGTCATAGATGTTTTTAGTAAATACGCGTTTAGTGTGCCGGTTTCAGATAAAACTGGAACGTCAATAACTGACGCGCTAAAACAAATAATAACAACTACAGAAAGAAAATCAAATAGAATCTGGACTGATCACGGAGCAGAAATTTTTAATAAAAAGTTTGAGCAGGTTTTGCTCCAAAATAATATTAAAAAATACGTCACAGGAAATGAAGGTAAAAGTATTGTCGTAGAGCGATTTAATCGTACACTAAACGAAAAAATTCATAAATATTTGACAGCTAAAAATACAAATAAATATATTGACAATTTACAGAACATTGTTGACGAATACAATAACACAAAACATCGAACCATTAATATGTCGCCAGATGACGCAATTAAAAATCCGATATTAGCAAACGAAAACATGTACCACAGACATAAATTTAAAGCTGGTGATAGAGTTAGAATTTCTCTGACGAAAAAAACATTTGAAAAAGGATTTACTCCAAACTGGAGCGAAGAAGTATTTGTTGTTGATAAAGTACTTTTAACAATGCCTGTAACATACGCGCTGAAGGATTTACTGGGTGAGCCTATAACTGGCAGTTTTTACGAGCAGGAACTTCAGAAAACTTCCCAAGACATATTTGTTATTGAAAAAGTTATCCGAAAACGCGGCGATAAAAGTTTAGTTAAATGGAGAGGATATAGTGATAAATTTAATAGCTGGGTGCCAACTAAGTCGATGCAAACTTAGAATTTTCCCAATTTTGTGCAATAATGTTATTATAAATTTGTTTGTACTTTATAAGTACAGATTTACATTTGATAGTTTTACATAACGAAATTAAATATAATTTTCTTGTATTATCAACTGGCATTAAATTAAATATTTTAACAAAAATAAAATCATATTTTATATTTCTTTGATAGCCAGTTATTTTTATATTTAAAAAAGGTTTGATATGCTGCCAAAATATTTGTTGCTCGGTAACTGTAAAATTAAATTTTATTATTTTTTTAGCAATGTGATACTTAACATTATATCGTCCACTTGTCGGCCTGCTGTAATTTTTTTTTATCTACAACGTCAGTAATTTCATCGTTATCATTGTTGTCGTACAAAATATCATCTTCGCTATAACCAGCAGATTTGTCGTTAGTGATTGGCAAAATTACTTGTAATTTTGTGGCGACATAATCTCCCGAGTATATATCAGCAAGTCGTTTCATTAAATCCATTATAATATATTTTTATCTAATTATAAATAATAATGGCCAGCGAAACAAAATATCATCAAAAAGTTAATATATTAAATTACAAGGAACTAGCCGAAGCAGTTCGAAAATGTCTGTCGGGTTATAGTGCTTATTCTGTTGACGTTATTGTAATGCAAGGCGATTCTGATAAAATTCTCCTAACAACGGCAGAAAAAAATAAACTTAATGATAGTACAATTATAACATTAAAATTTGACCGTGATGATATTTTGATGTTTTGTCATAATTGTCTTACTAAAACTGAATTAAAAAATATAATTAGTTATCGTATTTAAAACTAAATCTGTCAAAAGTTAACATTGATGTTGCTGATTTATGTACGCCATCATCGACATCTTTTACTCGCTGTGGATGTATTTTAAGATATTTTGCGGCAGCTGTGATCGATTTAAATTTTATTTCTTCTTAAGTTTCTAAATTTGTTGAGATAATTGGTCTTTTAGGATTTTTAAAATTATTACCGCCACCTATACCACGTTTAGTATTTTCTTTTTGTGTAACTAAATCTAAATTTTCTAAACGATTGTCGGTTTTAATGCTATTTATATGGTCGATAACTAAATTATTTGGAATAGTACCATGGAAAACATCGTATACAAACCGATGCGCTTTTTAACAAAAATGATCAGTTTTTATGCTACGTACCATCACATGTAAATAACCTTCTTTATTAAAACTTCCAATAACTTTTTTTGTTTTTCTATGCCGGATAATTCCGCGATCATTTGCCTCATACAAATCAAATACTGGATGAGGTTGAAATTAGTTCTGTAAAGCTAAATTCTCAATATTGTCATCGTTTATTGAGTTATTTACCCTATAAACTCGCTGACCTTCTGGAATGCCCTCGCAAAACAAACTATAAATAAAATCTTTTCTAAACATTTCGGTGATATCTGTATCATCTCCTTTTACTGAAATTATCATACCAGCCGGAGTTGGTTTTCCTACAGATGTTTTAGATTTTATGTTAATAACTGAACCAAGTGCATTTGCAGCATATAAGTTGTACTTTGGGTGAACATGATAAGTTTCTTGCTCTTCCGCTGTCATTCTGATATATCTCACAATTTCTGTCATTATACTATAGAGATTTTATATCTCTAATTGATTTTTTACGTAATTTTTAATTAAATATAAAAATACTATATATAATGTTAAAATTGCGCGATATTGCTAAAAAGAGCATTATCAAAACAGAAAAAATTGCTACCTCATTTTCAGGTTACGACAACAGTTACAAATTTGATGACCAAAATGTTTAAGTAAATTTTAACTCTACAAATTTATATCGTCTTTTACAGCCTGTTGTATCTAAGGAACTTGCAGCTCACAAAAGTATCAAACTAATAGTTCAGTATCATACGATTTTATCAAAATTACATGTAATCGAAAAAGATATGCTTGATATAATTTTTGAAAATACAAGTTTCGACAGAGAAATTTCAGAACCATATCTAACAGCTAAATCACGAAAAATATTAACTGGAACAAATATTTCCTCTGTCGCCGCTGAAATACACCAAGAAATAAATAAAAAATTGGAGGAATTTACTTCATCTTGGTCAGGTTGGAAATTTGAAATGATAAAGGAAGTTTTTTTTAAATTCACACAGCAAAATATAACGTACTTCGAGGTAGTTCTTAGTTGATCTTCCAAAATAAATTAAAAACAAAAAATGCAGTATAAATGTTAAAAAAAACGACGATCAATGTTTTCATTGGTCAATTTTGTCTGATAGACATCCTCAGAGTGACCACAGTGACCAAATTGAAAAGTACTTGCCATACAAAGACGAGCTAGATTTTAACGGAATAACGTTTTCAGTGGCAGAAAATCAGATACCAAAGTTTGAAAAACAAAACAATATTTCAGTAAATGTTTTCGGACTAGATGAGCGAGAAAATGTTTACCCAAGGTATATTTCAGAGACTGCTACACAAAAGACGATAAATTTATTATTTTATAAAGGACATTACGTTTGGATAAAAAAAACTTTAACGGCTTAATTGGCATACAGTATAATAAAAATAAAAAGAAGAAATATTTCTGTTACAGATGTTTGCAGGGTTTTTCTAAGAATGAGAAACTACAGGAACATCTTAAATACTCTATCAACTTTCAAAGAATAACTATGCCAAGCGAAAAAGAAAAAGTCTTAAAATTTAAAAATTATGATCATAAGCTAAATATACCTTCGTTATTTATGCCGATTTTGAGTGCCTACACGTTCCAGTGGCTGGAGCTGAAAATAATCCTAATAAATCAAGTACAAGAAAAATACAGCAACATGTTCCTTGCGGAGTAGCTTATAAAGTAGTTTGTTGCGTCGACGATAAGTTTTCATTTCCGATTAAGTTATATAGATGTAAAGATAATGAATCTGAAAGTCCGGCGGTATGGTTACTAAAACATCTTATAGATGATGTTAATAAAATTTCTAACAAATTATTTAAGACAGCTCCAATGAAAATAACGTCTAAGCAACAACTTGAATCTGATGAAGCGGTTAATTGTCATATTTGCGAAAAGTTATTGGTAGACTCAAACGGAGTCCGTGATAAAGTGCGCGATCACTGTCATTTAACTGGCCAGTATCGTGGGGCAGCTCATAATAATTGTAATTTAAAATTTCATGCACCAAAGTTTATTCCTGTCGTTTTACATAACGTTCGCGGCTATGATAGTCATATCATTGTAGAAGCTTTTGGCAACGAGGAAATTTAATCTAAACTAAAACTAAATAATACGATAAAATGTATACCAAATAATTTTGAAAAGTATATGTCAGTTACTCTCGGAAAATTACGTTTCATTGACAGCCTGCAATTTATGGCAGCATCATTAATGAACTTGTAAAAGGTTGTAGTAGTTTCAGTAATCTGCGAAGTTGCTTTGGTGAAAACTACGTCGATCTGACAAAAAAAGGTATCTTTCCGTATGAGTATCTCGACGACTGGAGCAGATCTGATGAAACTTCTCTGCCTAACAAAGATAAATTTTACTCGCAGCTAAAAGGTTAAGATGTGTTAGATGACGAGTACAAATATGTACAAGATATTTGGAATAAATTTAGTCGTAAAATATTTGGTGATTATCATGATTTATATTTGAAAACAGATGTTTTATTACTGGCAGATGTTTTTGAAAGTTTTCGTCGAGTTAGTCATAAAAATTATGGGTTAGATCCTTGTTGGTATTATTCTGCTCGGACTGTCGTGGGACGCTCTACTAAAAACAAGCAAAATAGAATTAGATCTCTTAACAGATGTCGATATGTTTAATTTTATTGAAAAAGGTATCAGAGGCAAAATTAGTGTTATAACAAAATATATGCAGTAGCTAATAATAAATATCTAAAAAATTATGATACAAATCTCCTGTCGAGTTATATTATTTATCTAGATGGCGTCAATTTGTATGGGTATGCAATGTCAGAGCCAATGCCGTGCGGTGGATTTCATTGGATAACTCCAGATCAATTTCTTAAAGAAACTGAAAAAGATTTTTCCGATATCAGTTATTTTGTTGAAGTCGATCTAGATTACCCTAGTTCGTTACATGATCTACACAACGACTACCCATTTTGTGCACAATCGATGATGATAGATTACAGTTTACTATCACCTGAACAACGAGCATTGACAACAGCAAAAAATTCAATTGTTAATAAGCTAGTTCCAAAATTTGCTAAATAAAAGAAGTTATGTGATACAGTACAAAAATTTAAAACAAGCAGTAGATGCTGGATTAATTCTGAGAAAAGTCCATCGCGTACTAAAATTTAATCAGTCGAGGTGGATGTCAAATTATATCGACTTAAATACCAAACGTTGTGCTGTGGCTAAGACCGACTTTGAGAAAAACTTTTTTAAGTTAATGAATAACTCAGTTTTTGGAAAGACAATGGAAAATATTCGAAAGCGAGTTTCGATAGAAATTGTAAATGATAAAAGTCGCAGAAATAAATTAGTTAACGATGACTGTTTTGTCAGTATGAAAATATTTAATGAAAATCTTATTGCAATACAACGACGAAAGACAAATTTAAAGTTAAATAAACCGATTTATGTTGGTGCAGCTGTACTTGATATATCAAAGTGGTTAATGTACGACTTTCACTATACTTTTACCAAAAAGCAGTGGCTAGATTCAGAGTTGCTATTCACTGATACAGATTCGCTAGTTTATAATATAAAATGTGAAGATGTCTATGAGGATATTTATAAACACCGTGACTTATTTGATTTATCTGATTATCCGACTAGTAGTGGATTTAATGGTAATACGAATAAAAAAGTTATTGGTAAATTTAAGGACGAATTTATGTTTGTGCCGGTGAGAGAGTTTGTTGGATTAAGGAGTAAGATGTTTGCTGTTATATTAGATGACAATAAACTTACAAAAAAAGCAAAAGGTATTCCTCGAGGATATGTGAAAAAGATGATGAATTTTAATGATTTTAAAACCGATCTAAACAATAATGCCAGTTTTATTAAGATAAATGTCATTAGAACGAATCTTCATAAGCTTGAAACTGATACGATTATTCAACGTGGACTTAGCTATTTTGATGATAAAAGATATTGCAAAAATGGAATTAATACTTTAGCGCTTGGGCATTATAGAAGGGAGATAATACCGTTCCAGCTTGTTCAAAAATAGTATCTGGATTGTCGAATATAGATTGGTACGAATGCACTGTATATTTTCAGACTGTCTGTAATAAAGCGCTGCTGGTGATTTTAGTGAGTTCGTTTTGTCTGTTTAAGTGATTTCCAGGCGTATTAGTCTGTCTGTCTGTTTCTAAAGCCGTACTGAATCTTTACAGGCTTGGTAAAAACCCACCTATTGATTTTCAGACTGCAGAGTCTCCTGCCTATAATGTACACAGCCGCACAGCCGCTTCGTTTTTCTGTATAAATAGACGGTAATGTATACAGCCGCTGTATTAAAGCGTTCGTTTTCCTGTACAAATAGACGCAATATATTCTAGATTTCGTTTTTCTGTACAAATGTAGGATTTCAGATTAACGTTTTTCAGAATCAGAAAAATGAAATACTATTCAAAATCAGGTAACCGGTAAGTATATAGTAATTTCTAAAACATATATATGTAATCGGATTTCATAGATCAGTGCAGGAATATTGGATTCTCGTACTGAAGGTCTGTGGTTCGATTCCCATCACTGGCATATGTCGGTGGGTATGATTCTGGATTACCAAAAAATTTTTTTAATTGGGGGTGCGAACCCCAACAGAAAAAATACACTCTCCCACCATGTAACGACGTGGTGGGTGTACTTTTGCACTCAACTCGGGGTTATCATGGGGAGAGTGTACAAAATCTGTCGGACGTAGGTAAATCCCCCGTTTATGTATGTGCCGTCTCTTAGGATAAGTTTATATATCTCTTAGGATAAGTTATGTATGTGCCGTCTCTTAGGATAAGTTTATGTGTTGTGGTGTCCAAAAATAAACAGCAGCGGTGATGTGAGCTCGTGATCTTGTGACCTCACTGAAGGGTACCCACATAGGGATATTCAGAAAGAATGTTCGCCGGACAAAAAAGGTCTTATAAGGTGCCTGTGGACCATAAGATAGGTCTTTACACTTAAAAGTAAAGCCCTCTGAGTTCCAAAAGTTTCGATTTCGGATATTTAGGAATTCGCCGGGGGGATATATGCTTTGAGTCCTGAAATAGGCAGCCCTCTGAGTTTCTAAAGTTTCGTTTCGTTTAGGAATTCGCCGGGGGGTATATCTATTGAAAGGGACTCTTAGAACCTTATGAGACTTTACCGGCAGAAGAGACCCCAGTGGAATGGTAGACCGAACGTCACCGCTGCTGTTTATTTTTTGTCTAAATATTGCAGTAGTAGATGTTTAGAAAAAATCTAAAGGTCTCCAATTTTTTGTGGGGTCTCTGATCTAGAAACCGCATTTGGTTTAGGATCAGCCAATTACTATACTGAAAAAAAAACAACATATTTTATCACTAAAAAAGTTAATCCAGCAGGTCCTAATATTTATTTTGGAGTTCTGGTCCAGAATCCACATTTGGTTTAGGATCAGCTAATTACTATACTACTATTCAGACTAGTGGAATGCATTTGGAACATTGTACATTTTGGGACTTGTAATAAGACATTTAGGAATATTTATAATTTAATTCACAATATTGCAGGTGTGTTTTGAATTTTTATATTGTATTGATTTTACTTAAATTGTTGCTTTCACTTTTTTCTGTTATATATTTTAATACCTACAGTCGTAACACCAATGAGGCCTAGGGCTAGATCAAAAACGCCAATCACCTCTTGGACCTCTGGTAAAATATATGAGAAGACAAATGAAGTACAGATAATTTAATATGTACTAGATCTGTGGCGTGTTATATATGTTGCAAGAGATTGATTGCGGTATAAATCACGCCAGTATGATTCAGTGGCATCAAAGTTTGGTGTGCTCAAAGATGACATCAAGTACATAACTTCAGATTTTGTATTTTGAATATTGTAAAACAAATGTAACCAGAGATTCTGAAACAAAATAACATGTTTCTGCAGAAGAAACATCGTACAAGGAGAAAGGAACCTTAAACTTAGTTCATGTAGAAACTACTGTATTTTTTCTTCTCAAAATGACAATCATGGTGTTACGACCCTGTAGTTAAATTACATACGTGTTAAAATTTAAATTCTTCTAATTCTTTGTTTCATTTTTATTTTATTTTTACATCATTAAATTTAGTTATTATTATTATGATGATTATGTTTGCATGGGTCTAATAGTTTGTTAGAAACATCGTATTTATTTAAAACGTAAATGTGACTCGTGTAAGTACGATTTTTGTATGATAGTTTGTCGTTGCAAATAAACAGTCAGGAAAAGCTGTGTAAATGATTGGCTGTGACTACGTCATTACTAATTATACTTGTTTACGTTTTTGTAATGCCCAGGTGTGATTTCGAAATCACACGTGTCTTTCGTGCATGTGTACATGAAATGACGTATTAGCTTGTTTTAAATGCTCAGTTACCTGTAAGAAATGTTCAGTCGTAGTCAGTCATAGTTGAGAGTCACATCATAACATCTTGTAGAGTTTCTAATACCTTAAGGAAAAGGTATTCCTGTGCTGGAAAGAGTTGTTCGTTCGTACGTATGAGGAACAACATGTGTATTGTTAGTGTGGTAGCTGTACTTCATCTACTTTCTAAATAATTTTCCCTGGAGAACAACCGTACTGGCTTTGGACAAAGACATTTGCTGAAATTATTTCTAAATTGGAGCTGAACAATACAATTTGTGATTCACAGTGAAAATTCTGGACATTTGTGTAAAACCTTCGTCTGACGTCGTCATCCGCCATCTTGGAACGGAATTGAGATTCAGACTTCAGTTTAGAACTGTTTATTCACAGGACTTATGTTTTTCACAATTTTAGGACACATTTTAGGATCATCTTCATAAATCGTATGTCTTGTTTCATATTTTTACCTTTTCACCGTGTTTTCTAGGGAAATAAATTATTTTTGTTAAAACTTACAAAGCTTGCTGTAGTCACTCTTTTCTTTATCTTGCTTCAAACGAGCCGAAACGTAACATAAAGAAAATTGGGTTGCTCGTCCTTCGGGATATATGAAATTGTCAAAAAATTGAAATTGAAATTCCCTAGTTCATTTTATTTCAAATTTTAGTGAAAACAACAGGCTTTCTTTCACAATGTCAAAAGTGGAGAGTTTTCTTTCTAGTCCAACTCAAGAACAGTTGGATAGTCTGAAGAAGGATGAGTTGCTTGAACTTGCCAGAAAGTACGATCTTTCTGAAGCAAAAGCTTCCTTGACAAAACAAGAAATCAAGAAAATTTTAGTTCAACATTTGGTAGGAAAGAATATTTTTGACCAAAGTACTTTGGCATCTGTCAATAAGTCTATGACAGACTCTGACACTAAGAAATTGGAACTGAAAATGAAAAAGATGGAAATAGAGTTAAGGAAGCTCGAGCTTCAGAATCAGAACGAACAAATGAAATTACAATTTAAAGAAAAGGAAAAAGAAAGACAGGAAAGAGAGAAAGAGAAAGAAAGACAAATTTAATTACAAAAGAACAAATCGAATTACAAAAAGAACAAATGAGATTACAATCTGAAAAGGAACAAAGACAAATAGAATTACAAAACGAACAAATGCAATTTGAAGAAAGGGAGAGAGACAGACAGATGCAAAAAGAGAAGGATGAAAAAGATAAAGAAATAGAATTACAAAATAAATAAATGCAATTAGAAGAAAGGGAAAGGAGAGACAGATGCAAATTAAAATGAAAGAATTGGATCTGGCAAGTGACAGGCACGATTCCACTTCCCGTGGAAATTCAAATTTTAACATTTTAGGAAATATCAAGTTAGTTCCCCCTTTTAGTGAAAAGGAAGTAGACAAATATTTAATTCATTTTGAAAAAGTTGCTGAGAATTCGAAATGGCCAGGAGAGTATTGGACTCAATTATTGCAGAGTGTACTTTATGGCAAGGCCAGAGATATCTATATATCTGTCAGTACAACAAAGTTCTGATTACGATTTGGTTAAGGAATGCATCTTGAAGGGTTACGAGTTAATCCCTGAGGCTTATCGGCAAAAGTTCAGAAGCTACAAAGAAGAAACTGGACACACTTATGTTGAATTTGCTAGAGAAAAAGAACAGTTGTTCAAGAGATGGTGTCTGAGAAAATTGAACATGATTATGAAAGACTCGAACAACAGGCATTACGTGAAGATTTTAAAAACTGTATTCCTAGTGATATCAAAAATCACCTTGAAGATCATGAGGTCAAAACCTTGGAAAATGCTGCTCTTGCTGCTGATAAGTATTCCTTAACTCATAAAGTTCCTGCTGTAAGCAAATCTTTCACTCAGCAGTCTATTGATAGAAAGGTGTTTCAACCAAATACGACTCTCAGTAAAACTCAATCTGGCACAAATTCTAAAAATCAAGCCTCTGAGAGACTTGATTCAAAATCCTTGTCTATTCTTACGTGTACCTATTGTAAGAAAAAAGGACACGTCATTTCTGATTGCTTCAAATTGAAATATAGGCATCAGAATCAAGATAGACCTATCCCAAATGCTCTTACTGCTAAGAGATCAAGGTCACGATCATGTATTGAAAACAATACATTTGTTGGGTTTGAAAACCCTCAGTCTAATTGTGTTATGGAGAATTTTGAACCATTCATGTCGAAGGGTTCTATATCACTCTTGGGTGATTTGGCCAATCCTATCCCTCTTAAAATTTTGAGGGATACAGGGGCTTCTCAGAGTCTTTTAGTTTCAGGTATTTTGCCTTCTTCTGAGAAGACCTGTTCTAATGAGAGTGTTCTCATTCAGGGAGTAGAGTGCGACTTTGTTAATGTTCCTCTGCATTCTGTAAATTTGTCATCAGACTTAGTTTCAGGACCCGTGACAGTCGGTGTAGTATCTACTTTACCCGTTGAGGGCATTCATTTGTTGCTAGGCAATGACTTAGCTGGAGACAAGGTTGTGGTTAATCCACTTGTAACTGACAAGCCTTCTTTGGATCAGAAAGTTGATCTTATTGAAAAAGAAATCCCTGATTTATTCCCAGCTTGCGCAGTTACCAGAGCTATGGCAAAGAAAGCTCTTGAGAATGATTTTGATATGGAATGTATTCCTTTAGCTGACACATGTATTGGTCAGGCTTTTGATGAGGTCACTTTCACTTCTAATTTGGATCAGTCAAAAGGTATTGATCATAGTGATCCTCTTTTGAATACTCATTCTCTTTTATCTGATCAGGGTGATAAACGACAATCACTTGTCGTCGAAAAGGAGAAGGATCCTGAGATCTCCTGTTTGTTTCAGCGGGCCGTTAGTGAAAAAGAAGCAACTGAAGTACCTGTCTGTTACTTCATAAAAAATGGAGTTCTTATGAGAAAATGGAGACCTCCTGAGGTACCTGCTAGTGACGAATGGTCAGTAAAATATCAGATTGTGGTTCCGAAACCTTACAGACAGGAAATACTTAGTTTGGCCCATGAAACTCCTATGGCTGGTCATTTAGGGATAAATAAAACGTATCACAAGATCTTGACTCACTTCTATTGGCCAAAAATCAAAAGTGATGTTAACAAGTTTTGTAGATCTTGTCATACTTGTCAAATTGTAGGAAAACCAAACCAAAAGATACCTAAAGCTCATCTGCAACCAATTCCTGCATTTGACGAACCAATCAGTAAAATTATGGTCGATTGTGTTGATCCCTTACCAAAGGCCAAGTCAGGCAACCAAACTTTGTTGACCATCAAGTGTGCGTCAACAAATTTTCCAGAGGTAATTCCTTTGTGGAATATTTCTCAATTTGGCCTTTTCAAATTTGATCAATCTTGTCGAAGGTCAAATTTCAAGTCTGGAATGTTCCAGCTTGTTATACTTGCATTTGGCATTCAGCAGTTCAAGTTAAAAGTGAAACTATGGTTTCACCAAATTTTACTAGAGAGAATTTATAAGTCCTGTAATAACGTCCCTTCTCTCTTGCTCATTCTGCAGAATTTTCTTCAATTAAGATTTTATGGCCCTTACAAAGTAAAGAAGAAAATGAATGAGTTAAATTATAATATTAGTACTCAAGTCTATGTAAATTAATGGAGTACTATTATTTTAAAAGAAATAGCCAAGTAAATTATGCAATTTAGTTGTACCTGTCCCACCAACTGAGGATTTGAATGAAGGAATTCAGTCAAATTCTACTGATCTTGGAACAACCAGTCTTCGGAATTCGGAAGTTATGGAAAATTTAGATCAGAAACTTTCTCATTTACAAAATGAAGAAAAAAGTGAGCTTAAACAATTATTGTCTGACTATAAGCACTTGTTTCCAGACATACCTACAAGGACAAACAAAATTTTTCAAGACGTTGAAATAGTTGATTCAAAACCCATGAAACAACACCCATACAGGATGAATCCTTTTAAACAGGAATACATGAAAAAAGAGATTCAGTATTTACTGGAAAATGATTTTATAGAGCCCAGTAAGAGTGATTGGAGTTCACCGTGCATTCTTGTTCCGAAACCGGATAAAACTTTCCGAATGTGTACGGATTATAGGAAGGTGAACAATGTGACAAAAACAGACTCATTTCCATTGCCAAGAATCGACAATTGTATCGACAAAATTGGAAATGCCAAATACATCACTAAATTCGACCTTCTGAAGGGTTTTTGGCAAATTCCACTAACGGAAAGAGTAAAAGAAATTTCGGCATTTGTGACACCAGATGGACTCTATCAGTATAAAGTAATGCCATTTGGGGTGAAGGGTTCTCCAAGTACTTTTCAACGCCTTATGAATATGATTACTTCTGGTCTAGACAATTGTGATGCCTATATTGATGATGTCATCATCTACAACAACACCTGGAAAGAACATCTAGCCACGATTCGGAAGTTCTTCGACAGACTCACTGATGAAAATTTGACTATTAATTTGTCTAAAAGTGAGTTTTGCCGTGCGTGTGTTACTTTTCTAGGACATATTGTGGGACATGGTCAAATTAAACCTATAGATGCTAAGGTCAAGGCTATTTCTGAATTTCCTGTGCCTGTCAGTAAAAAAACAGCTGATGCGATTTTTGGGTATGGCTGGGTACTATCGCAAATTTTGTTCTAATTTTTCTGATATTGTTGAACCTCTGACAAACTTGTTGAGAAAGAAAAACAAGTTTCTTTGGACTGGAAAATGTCAAGAGGCTTTCGATAGATTAAAGGCCATACTTAAAAGTGCACCAGTTTTAACAGCTCCAGATTTCAGTCAACCATTCAAACTATCTGTGGATGGAAGTGATGTTGGGGTTGGAGCAGTTTTGCTTCAAAATGACAAAAATGGTGTAGAACAGCCAGTGTGTTATTTCTCTAAGAAATTAAATAAACACCAAAGAAACTACTCAACAATCGAGAAGGAATGCTTAGCTTTAATACTGGCATTGCAGCATTTTGAAGTTTATATCAGCTCAGCTCCTTCTCCGGTTGTTGTTTAGTGATCACAACCCCCTTACTTTCATCAGCAGAATGAAAAATAAAAATCAAAGACTATTGAGATGGAGTTTATTTTTGCAAGAGTACAATCTTGACATCAGGCACATTACAGGAAAAGATAATTTAATTGCAGATGCACTTTCCTGTGTATAGAAATGTCATTTTCATATACAACTTTGTGTAGATTCATAAGAGTTCTTCTTATGTAAATTTTTTTAACCTCATGTATAATTTACATCTGGTAAAAAAGAAAGCTTTATTACATAAATCTTTCTTTTTTCTCTTTGGGGGAAAGTGTTACGACCCTAGTTAAATTACATACGTGTTAAAATTTAAATTCTAATTCTTTGTTTCATTTTTATTTTATTTTTACATCATTAAATGTAGTTATTATTATTATGATGATTATGTTCGCATGGGTCTAATAGTTTGTTAGAAACATCGTATTTATTTAAAATGTAAATGTGACTCGTGTAAGTACGATTTTTGTATGATAGTTTGTCGTTGCAAATAGACAGTCAGGAAAAGCTGTGTAAATGATTGGCTGTGACTACGTCATTACTAATTATACTTGTTTACGTTTTTGTAATGCCCAGGTGTGATTTCGAAATCACACGTGTCTTTCGTGCATGTGTACATGAAATGACGTATTAGCTTGTTTTAAATGCTCAGTTACCTGTAAGAAATGTTCAGTCGTAGTCAGTCATAGTTGAGAGTCACATCATAACATCTTGTAGAGTTTCTAATACCTTAAGGAAAAGGTATTCCTGTGCTGGAAAGAGTTGTTCGTTCGTACGTATGAGGAACAACATGTGTATTGTTAGTGTGGTAGCTGTACTTCATCTACTTTCTAAATAATTTTCCCTGGAGAACAACCGTACTGGCTTTGGACAAAGACATTTGCTGAAATTATTTCTAAATTGGAGCTGAACAATACAATTTGTGATTCACAGTGAAAATTCTGGACACTTGTGTAAAACCTTCGTCTGACGTCGTCATCCGCCATCTTGGAACGGAATTGAGATTCAGACTTCAATTTAGAACTGTTTATTCACAGGACTTATGTTTTTCACAATTTTAGGACACATTTTAGGATCATCTTCATAAATCGTATGTCTTGTTTCATATTTTTACCTTTTCACCGTGTTTTCTAGGGAAATAAATTATTTTTGTTAAAACTTACAAAGCTTGTTGTCACACTCTTTTCTTTATCTTGCTTCAAACGAGCCGAAACGTAACATAAAGAAAATTGGGTTGCTCGTCCTTCGGGATATATGAAATTGTCAAAAAATTGAAATTGAAATTCCCTAGTTCATTTTATTTCAAATTTTAGTGAAAACAACAGGCTTTCTTTCACAATGTCAAAAGTGGAGAGTTTTCTTTCTAGTCCAACTCAAGAACAGTTGGATAGTCTGAAGAAGGATGAGTTGCTTGAACTTGCCAGAAAGTACGATCTTTCTGAAGCAAAAGCTTCCTTGACAAAACAAGAAATCAAGAAAATTTTAGTTCAACATTTGGTAGGAAAGAATATTTTTGACCAAAGTACTTTGGCATCTGTCAATAAGCCTATGACAGACTCTGACACTAAGAAATTGGAACTGAAAATGAAAAAGATGGAAATAGAGTTAAGGAAGCTCGAGCTTCAGAATCAGAACGAACAAATGAAATTACAATTTAAAGAAAAGGAAAAAGAAAGACAGGAAAGAGAGAAAGAGAAAGAAAGACAAATTTAATTACAAAAGAACAAATCGAATTACAAAAAGAACAAATGAGATTACAATCTGAAAAGGAACAAAGACAAATAGAATTACAAAACGAACAAATGCAATTTGAAGAAAGGGAGAGAGACAGACAGATGCAAAAAGAGAAGGATGAAAAAGATAAAGAAATAGAATTACAAAATAAATAAATGCAATTAGAAGAAAGGGAAAGAGAGAGACAGATGCAAATTAAAATGAAAGAATTGGATCTGGCAAGTGACAGGCACGATTCCACTTCCCGTGGAAATTCAAATTTTAACATTTTAGGAAATATCAAGTTAGTTCCCCCTTTTAGTGAAAAGGAAGTAGACAAATATTTAATTCATTTTGAAAAAGTTGCTGAGAATTCGAAATGGCCAGGAGAGTATTGGACTCAATTATTGCAGAGTGTACTTTATGGCAAGGCCAGAGATATCTATATATCTGTCAGTACAACAAAGTTCTGATTACGATTTGGTTAAGGAATGCATCTTGAAGGGTTACGAGTTAATCCCTGAGGCTTATCGGCAAAAGTTCAGAAGCTACAAAGAAGAAACTGGACACACTTATGTTGAATTTGCTAGAGAAAAAGAACAGTTGTTCAAGAGATGGTGTCTGAGAAAATTGAACATGATTATGAAAGACTCGAACAACAGGCATTACGTGAAGAGTTTAAAAACTGTATTCCTAGTGATATCAAAAATCACCTTGAAGATCATGAGGTCAAAACCTTGGAAAATGCTGCTCTTGCTGCTGATAAGTATTCCTTAACTCATAAAGTTCCTGCTGTAAGCAAATCTTTCACTCAGCAGTCTACTGATAGAAAGGTGTTTCAACCAAATACGACTCTCAGTAAAACTCAATCTGGCACAAATTCTAAAAATCAAGCCTCTGAGAGACTTGATTCAAAATCCTTGTCTATTCCTACGTGTACCTATTGTAAGAAAAAAGGACACGTCATTTCTGATTGCTTCAAATTGAAATATAGGCATCAGAATCAAGATAGACCTATCCCAAATGCTCTTATTGCTAAGAGGTCAAGGTCACGATCATGTATTGAAAACAATACATTTGTTGGGTTTGAAAAACCTCAGTCTGATTGTGTTATGGAGAATTTTGAACCATTCATGTCGAAGGGTTCTATATCACTCTTGGGTGATTTGGCCAATCCTATCCCTATTAAAATTTTAAGGGATACAGGAGCTTCTCAGAGTCTTTTAGTTTCAGGTATTTTGCCTTCTTCTGAGAAGACCTGTTCTAATGAGAGTGTTCTCATTCAGGGAGTAGAGTGCGGCTTTGTTAATGTTCCTCTCCATTCTGTAAATTTGTCATCAGACTTAGTTTCAGGACCTGTGACAGTCGGTGTAGTGTCTACTTTACCCGTTGAGGGCATTCATTTGTTGCTAGGCAATGACTTAGCTGGAGACAAGGTTGTGGTTAATCCACTTGTAACTGACAAGCCTTCTTTGGATCAGAAAGTTGATCCTATTGAAAAAGAAATCCCTGATTTATTCCCAGCTTGTGCAGTTACCAGAGCTATGGCAAAGAAAGCTCTTGAGAATGATTTTGATAAGGAATGTATTCCTTTAGCTGACACATGTATTGGTCAGGCTTTTGATGAGGTCACTTTCACTTCTAATTTGGATCAGTCAAAAGGTATTGATCATAGTGATCCTCTTTTGAATACTCATTCTCTTTTATCTGATCAGGGTGATAAACGACAATCACTTGTCGTCGAACAGGAGAAGGATCCTGAGATCTCCTGTTTGTTTCAGCGGGCCGTTAGTGAAAAAGAAGCAACTGAAGTACCTGTCTGTTACTTCATTAAAAATGGAGTTCTTATGAGAAAATGGAGACCTCCCGAGGTACCTGCTAGTGACGAATGGTCAGTAAAATATCAGATTGTGGTTCCGAAACCTTACAGACAGGAAATACTTAGTTTGGCCCATGAAACTCCTATGGCTGGTCATTTAGGGATAAATAAAACGTATCACAAGATCTTGACTCACTTCTATTGGCCAAAAATCAAAAGTGATGTTAACAAGTTTTGTAGATCTTGTCATACTTGTCAAATTGTAGGAAAACCAAACCAAAAGATACCTAAAGCTCATCTGCAACCAATTCCTGCATTTGACGAACCAATCAGTAAAATTATGGTCGATTGTGTTGATCCCTTACCAAAGGCCAAGTCAGGCAACCAAACTTTGTTGACCATCAAGTGTGCGTCAACAAATTTTCCAGAGGTAATTCCTTTGTGGAATATTTCTCAATTTGGCCTTTTCAAATTTGATCAATCTTGTCGAAGGTCAAATTTCAAGTCTGGAATGTTCCAGCTTGTTATACTTGCATTTGGCATTCAGCAGTTCAAGTTAAAAGTGAAACTATGGTTTCACCAAATTTTACTAGAGAGAATTTATAAGTCCTGTAATAACGTCCCTTCTCTCTTGCTCATTCTGCAGAATTTTCTTCAATTAAGATTTTATGGCCCTTACAAAGTAAAGAAGAAAATGAATGAGTTAAATTATAATATTAGTACTCAAGTCTATGTAAATTAATGGAGTACTATTATTTTAAAAGAAATAGCCAAGTAAATTATGCAATTTAGTTGTACCTGTCCCACCAACTGAGGATTTGAATGAAGGAATTCAGTCAAATTCTACTGATCTTGGAACAACCAGTCTTCGGAATTCGGAAGTTATGGAAAATTTAGATCAGAAACTTTCTCATTTACAAAATGAAGAAAAAAGTGAGCTTAAACAATTATTGTCTGACTATAAGCACTTGTTTCCAGACATACCTACAAGGACAAACAAAATTTTTCAAGACGTTGAAATAGTTGATTCAAAACCCATGAAACAACACCCATACAGGATGAATCCTTTTAAACAGGAATACATGAAAAAAGAGATTCAGTATTTACTGGAAAATGATTTTATAGAGCCCAGTAAGAGTGATTGGAGTTCACCGTGCATTCTTGTTCCGAAACCGGATAAAACTTTCCGAATGTGTACGGATTATAGGAAGGTGAACAATGTGACAAAAACAGACTCATTTCCATTGCCAAGAATCGACAATTGTATCGACAAAATTGGAAATGCCAAATACATCACTAAATTCGACCTTCTGAAGGGTTTTTGGCAAATTCCACTAACGGAAAGAGTAAAAGAAATTTCGGCATTTGTGACTCCAGATGGACTCTATCAGTATAAAGTAATGCCATTTGGGGTGAAGGGTTCTCCAAGTACTTTTCAACGCCTTATGAATATGATTACTTCTGGTCTAGACAATTGTGATGCCTATATTGATGATGTCATCATCTACAACAACACCTGGAAAGAACATCTAGCCACGATTCGGAAGTTCTTCGACAGACTCACTGATGAAAATTTGACTATTAATTTGTCTAAAAGTGAGTTTTGCCGTGCGTGTGTTACTTTTCTAGGACATATTGTGGGACATGGTCAAATTAAACCTATAGATGCTAAGGTCAAGGCTATTTCTGAATTTCCTGTGCCTGTCAGTAAAAAACAGCTGATGCGATTTTTGGGTATGGCTGGGTACTATCGCAAATTTTGTTCTAATTTTTCGGATATTGTTGAACCTCTGACAAACTTGTTGAGAAAGAAAAACAAGTTTCTTTGGACTGGAAAATGTCAAGAGGCTTTCGATAGATTAAAGGCCATACTTAAAAGTGCACCAGTTTTAACAGCTCCAGATTTCAGTCAACCATTCAAACTATCTGTGGATGGAAGTGATGTTGGGGTTGGAGCAGTTTTGCTTCAAAATGACAAAAATGGTGTAGAACAGCCAGTGTGTTATTTCTCTAAGAAATTAAATAAACACCAAAGAAACTACTCAACAATCGAGAAGGAATGCTTAGCTTTAATACTGGCATTACAGCATTTTGAAGTTTATATCAGCTCAGCTCCTTCTCCGGTTGTTGTTTAGTGATCACAACCCCCTTACTTTCATCAGCAGAATGAAAAATAAAAATCAAAGACTATTGAGATGGAGTTTATTTTTGCAAGAGTACAATCTTGACATCAGGCACATTACAGGAAAAGATAATTTAATTGCAGATGCACTTTCCTGTGTATAGAAATGTCATTTTCATATACAACTTTGTGTAGATTCATAAGAGTTCTTCTTATGTAAATTTTTTTAACCTCATGTATAATTTACATCTGGTAAAAAAGAAAGCTTTATTACATAAATCTTTCTTTTTTCTCTTTGGGGGAAAGTGTTACGACCCTAGTTAAATTACATACGTGTTAAAATTTAAATTCTAATTCTTTGTTTCATTTTTATTTTATTTTTACATCATTAAATGTAGTTATTATTATTATGATGATTATGTTCGCATGGGTCTAATAGTTTGTTAGAAACATCGTATTTATTTAAAATGTAAATGTGACTCGTGTAAGTACGATTTTTGTATGATAGTTTGTCGTTGCAAATAGACAGTCAGGAAAAGCTGTGTAAATGATTGGCTGTGACTACGTCATTACTAATTATACTTGTTTACGTTTTTGTAATGCCCAGGTGTGATTTCGAAATCACACGTGTCTTTCGTGCATGTGTACATGAAATGACGTATTAGCTTGTTTTAAATGCTCAGTTACCTGTAAGAAATGTTCAGTCGTAGTCAGTCATAGTTGAGAGTCACATCATAACATCTTGTAGAGTTTCTAATACCTTAAGGAAAAGGTATTCCTGTGCTGGAAAGAGTTGTTCGTTCGTACGTATGAGGAACAACATGTGTATTGTTAGTGTGGTAGCTGTACTTCATCTACTTTCTAAATAATTTTCCCTGGAGAACAACCGTACTGGCTTTGGACAAAGACATTTGCTGAAATTATTTCTAAATTGGAGCTGAACAATACAATTTGTGATTCACAGTGAAAATTCTGGACACTTGTGTAAAACCTTCGTCTGACGTCGTCATCCGCCATCTTGGAACGGAATTGAGATTCAGACTTCAGTTTAGAACTGTTTATTCACAGGACTTATGTTTTTCACAATTTTAGGACACATTTTAGGATCATCTTCATAAATCGTATGTCTTGTTTCATATTTTTACCTTTTCACCGTGTTTTCTAGGGAAATAAATTATTTTTGTTAAAACTTACAAAGCTTGTTGTAGTCACTCTTTTCTTTATCTTGCTTCAAACGAGCCGAAACGTAACATAAAGAAAATTGGGTTGCTCGTCCTTCGGGATATATGAAATTGTCAAAAAATTGAAATTGAAATTCCCTAGTTCATTTTATTTCAAATTTTAGTGAAAACAACAGGCTTTCTTTCACAATGTCAAAAGTGGAGAGTTTTCTTTCTAGTCCAACTCAAGAACAGTTGGATAGTCTGAAGAAGGATGAGTTGCTTGAACTTGCCAGAAAGTACGATCTTTCTGAAGCAAAAGCTTCCTTGACAAAACAAGAAATCAAGAAAATTTTAGTTCAACATTTGGTAGGAAAGAATATTTTTGACCAAAGTACTTTGGCATCTGTCAATAAGCCTATGACAGACTCTGACACTAAGAAATTGGAACTGAAAATGAAAAAGATGGAAATAGAGTTAAGGAAGCTCGAGCTTCAGAATCAGAACGAACAAATGAAATTACAATTTAAAGAAAAGGAAAAAGAAAGACAGGAAAGAGAGAAAGAGAAAGAAAGACAAATTTAATTACAAAAAGAACAAATCGAATTACAAAAAGAACAAATGAGATTACAATCTGAAAAGGAACAAAGACAAATAGAATTACAAAACGAACAAATGCAATTTGAAGAAAGGGAGAGAGACAGACAGATGCAAAAAGAGAAGGATGAAAAAGATAAAGAAATAGAATTACAAAATAAATAAATGCAATTAGAAGAAAGGGAAAGAGAGAGACAGATGCAAATTAAAATGAAAGAATTGGATCTGGCAAGTGACAGGCACGATTCCACTTCCCGTGGAAATTCAAATTTTAACATTTTAGGAAATATCAAGTTAGTTCCCCCTTTTAGTGAAAAGGAAGTAGACAAATATTTAATTCATTTTGAAAAAGTTGCTGAGAATTCGAAATGGCCAGGAGAGTATTGGACTCAATTATTGCAGAGTGTACTTTATGGCAAGGCCAGAGATATCTATATATCTGTCAGTACAACAAAGTTCTGATTACGATTTGGTTAAGGAATGCATCTTGAAGGGTTACGAGTTAATCCCTGAGGCTTATCGGCAAAAGTTCAGAAGCTACAAAGAAGAAACTGGACACACTTATGTTGAATTTGCTAGAGAAAAAGAACAGTTGTTCAAGAGATGGTGTCTGAGAAAATTGAACATGATTATGAAAGACTCGAACAACAGGCATTACGTGAAGATTTTAAAAACTGTATTCCTAGTGATATCAAAAATCACCTTGAAGATCATGAGGTCAAAACCTTGGAAAATACTGCTCTTGCTGCTGATAAGTATTCCTTAACTCATAAAGTTCCTGCTGTAAGCAAATCTTTCACTCGGCAGTCTATTGATAGAAAGGTGTTTCAACCAAATACGACTCTTCAGTAAAACTCAATCTGGCACAAATTCTAAAAATCAAGCCTCTGAGAGACTTGATTCAAAATCCTTGTCTATTCTTACGTGTACCTATTGTAAGAAAAAAGGACACGTCATTTCTGATGGCTTCAAATTGAAATATAGGCATCAGAATCAAGATAGACCTATCCCAAATGCTCTTACTGCTAAGAGATCAAGGTCACGATCATGTATTGAAAACAATACATTTGTTGGGTTTGAAAACCCTCAGTCTAATTGTGTTATGGAGAATTTTGAACCATTCATGTCGAAGGGTTCTATATCACTCTTGGGTGATTTGGCCAATCCTATCCCTCTTAAAATTTTGAGGGATACAGGAGCTTCTCAGAGTCTTTTAGTTTCAGGTATTTTGCCTTCTTCTGAGAAGACCTGTTCTAATGAGTGTTCTCATTCAGGGAGTAGAGTGCGACTTTGTTAATGTTCCTCTGCATTCTGTAAATTTGTCATCAGACTTAGTTTCAGGACCCGTGACAGTCGGTGTAGTATCTACTTTACCCGTTGAGGGCATTCATTTGTTGCTAGGCAATGACTTAGCTGGAGACAAGGTTGTGGTTAATCCACTTGTAACTGACAAGCCTTCTTTGGATCAGAAAGTTGATCCTATTGAAAAAGAAATCCCTGATTTATTCCCAGCTTGTGCAGTTACCAGAGCTATGGCAAAGAAAGCTCTTGAGAATGATTTTGATATGGAATGTATTCCTTTAGCTGACACATGTATTGGTCAGGCTTTTGATGAGGTCACTTTCACTTCTAATTTGGATCAGTCAAAAGGTATTGATCATAGTGATCCTCTTTTGAATACTCATTCTCTTTTATCTGATCAGGGTGATAAACGACAATCACTTGTCGTCGAACAGGAGAAGGATCCTGAGATCTCCTGTTTGTTTCAGCGGGCCGTTAGTGAAAAAGAAGCAACTGAAGTACCTGTCTGTTACTTCATAAAAAATGGAGTTCTTATGAGAAAATGGAGACCTCCCGAGGTACCTGCTAGTGACGAATGGTCAGTAAAATATCAGATTGTGGTTCCGAAACCTTACAGACAGGAAATACTTAGTTTGGCCCATGAAACTCCTATGGCTGGTCATTTAGGGATAAATAAAACGTATCACAAGATCTTGACTCACTTCTATTGGCCAAAAATCAAAAGTGATGTGTGCAAGTTTTGTAGATCTTGTCATACTTGTCAAATGGTAGGAAAACCAAATCAAAAGATACCTAAAGCTCATCTGCAACCAATTCCTGCATTTGACGAACCATTCAGTAGAATTATGGTAGATTGTGTTAGTCCCTTACCAAAGACCAAGTCAGGTAACCAAAATTTGTTGACCATCAAGTGTGCGTCAACAAGTTTTCCAGAGGTAATTCCTTTGAGGAATTTTCTCAATTTGGCCTTCTCAAATTTGATCAATCTGGTCAAAGGTCAAATTTCAAGTCTGGAATGTTCCAGCTTGTTATACTTGAATTTGGCATTCAGCAGTTCAAGTCAAAAGTGAAACTATGGTTTCACCAAAGTTTACTAGAGAGAATTGAGTCCTGTAATAAAGTCCATTCTCTCTTGCTCATTCTGCAGAATTTTCTTCAAGTTAGATTTTATGGCCCTTACAAAGTAAAGAAGAAAATGAATGAGTTAAATTATAATATTTAGTACTCAAGTCTAAGTAAATTAATGGAGTACTATTATTTTAAAAGAAATAGCCAAGTAAATGATGCAATTAAATTAGTTGTACCTGTCCCACCAACTGAGGATTTGAATGAAGGAATTCAGTTGGATTCTACTAATCTTGGAACAACTCTTCGGAATTCTAGAAACTTTCTCATTTACAAAATCAAGAAAAAGTGAACTTAAACAATTATTGTCTGAATATGAACACTTGTTTCCAGACATACCTACAAGGACAAACAAAATTTTTCACGACGTTGAAATAGTTGATTCAAAACCCATGAAACAACACCCATACAGGATGAATCCTTTTAAACAGGAATACATGAAAAAAGAGATTCAGTATTTACTGGAAAATGATTTTATAGAGCCCAGTAAGAGTGATTGGAGTTCACCGTGCATTCTTGTTCCGAAACCGGATAAAACTTTCCGAATGTGTACGGATTATAGGAAGGTGAACAGTGTGACAAAAACAGACTCATTTCCATTGCCAAGAATCGACGATTGTATCGACAAAATTGGAAATGCCAAATACGTCACTAAATTCGACCTTCTGAAGGGTTTTTGGCAAATTCCACTAACGGAAAGAGCAAAAGAAATTTCGGCATTTGTGACTCCAGATGGACTCTACCAGTATAAAGTAATGCCATTTGGGATGAAGGGTTCTCCAAGTACTTTTCAACGCCTTATGAATATGATTACTTCTGGTCTAGACAATTGTGATGCCTATATTGATGATGTCATCATCTACAACAACACCTGGAAAGAACATCTAGCCACGATTCGGAAGTTCTTCGACAGACTCACGATGCAAATTTGACTATTAATTTATCTAAAAGTGAGTTCTGCCGTGCTTGTGTTACTTTTCTAGGACATATTGTGGGACATGGTCAAATTAAACCTATAGATGCTAAGGTCAAGGCTATTTCTGAATTTCCTGTGCCTGTCAGTAAAAAACAGCTGATGCGATTTTTGGGTATGGCTGGGTACTATCGCAAATTTTGTTCTAATTTTTCTGATATTGTTGAACCTCTGACAAACTTGTTGAGAAAGAAAAACAAGTTTCTTTGGACTGAAAAATGTCAAGAGGCTTTCGATAGATTAAAAGCCATACTTAAAAATGCACCAGTTTTAACAGCTCCAGATTTCAGTCAACCATTCAAACTATCTGTGGATGCAAGTGATGTTGGGGTTGGAGCAGTTTTGCTTCAAGATGACAAAAATGGTGTAGAACACCCAGTGTGTTATTTCTCTAAGAAATTAAATAAACACCAAAGAAACTACTCAACAATCGAGAAGGAATGCTTGGCTTTAATGCTAGCATTACAGCATTTTGAAGTTTATATCAGTTCAGCTCCTTCTTCGGTTGTTGTTTAGTGACCACAACCCCCTTACTTTCATCAGCAGAATGAAAAATAAGAATCAAAGACTACTGAGGTGGAGTTTATTTTTGCAAGAGTACAATCTTGACATCAGGCACATTAGAGGAAAAGATAATTTAATTGCAGACGCACTTTCCCGTGTATAGAAATGCCATTTTCATATACACCTTTGTGTAGATTCATAAGAGTTCTTCTTATGTAAATGTTTTTTTTTTACCTCATGTATAATTTACATCTGGTAAAAAAGAAAGCTTTATTACATAAATCTTTCTTTTTTCTTTATGGGGGAAAGTGTTACGACCCTGTAGTTAAATTACATATGTGTTAAAATTTAAATTCTTCTAATTCTGTTTCATTTTTTATTTTATTTTTATATCACTAATTGTTATTATTATGGTGATGATTATGTTAGCAAGGTCTAATAGTTTCTTAGAAACATCGTATTTATTTAAAACGTAAATGTGACTCGTGTAAGCACGATTTTTGCATGACGGTTTTTCGTATCAAGTAAACAGTGAGAAAGAGCTATGTAAATGATTGGCTGTGACCATGTTATTACTTGTTTACGCTTTTGTAATACCCGGAGTGATTTCGAAATCACACGTGCCCTTTATGCGTGTGTACATGTAATGACGCATTAGCTTGTTTTAAATGCTCAGTTACCTGTAAGAAATGTTTAGTGGTAGTCATAGAGTCGTGGTCATAGTCGTAGTCAGTTATACTTGAGAGTCACATCATAACATCTTACAGAGTTTCTAATACCTTAAGGAAAAGGTATTTCTGTGCTGGAAAGAGGTGTTTGTTCATTCGTACGTGTTAGGAACAACATGTGTGTTGTTAGTGGTGGTAGCTGCATTTCATCTACTTTCTAAGTAATTATTTTCCCTGGAGAACAACACTACTGGCTTTGGACAAAGACATTTGATGAAATTGTTTCTAAATCGGAACAGAACAATACAAATTGTGCTTTACAGTGAACATTCTGGACATTTTGTGTTAGCCTTCGTCTGACGTCATCATCCGCCATCTTGGAACGGAACTGAGATTCAGACTGTATCAATTTAGAACTGTTTATTCACAGGACTTATGTGTTTTCACAAATTTAGAACATATTTTTGGATCTTCGTAAATCGTAAGTCTTGTTTCACATATTTATCTTTTCACCGTGTTTTCTAGGGAAATAAATTATCTTTGTTAAAATTTACAAAGCTTGTTGTCTTCACTCTTTCTTTGTGTTACTTTGAACGAGCCGATACGTAACATAAAGAAATTGGGTTGCTCGTCCTCCGGGATTGGATATATGAAATTGGCTAAAAATAGAAATTTAAATTCCCTAGTTCATTTTATTTGAAATTTTAGTGAAAACAACAGGCTTTAAGAATGTCAAAAGTGGAGAGTTTTCTTTCTAGTCCAACTCAACAACAGTTGGATAGTTTGAAGAAGGAGGAGTTGTTTGAACTTGCCAGAAAGTACGATTTTTCTGAAGCAAAAGCTTCCTTGACAAAGCAAGAAATCAAAAAAATTAATTCAATATTTGGTAGGACAGAATGTTTTTGACCAAAGTGTTTTGGCATCTGTCAGTAAGTCTATGACAGACTCTGACAGTAAGAAAATAGAACTAAAAATAAAAAAAATGGAAATAGAGTTAAGGAAGCTCGAGCTTCAGAATCAAAAAGAACAAATGAGATTACAATCTGAAAAGGAGGAGAAAGATAGACAGGAAAGACAAATGCAATTAGAAGAAAGAGAAAAAGAAAGGCAATTAGAATTGCAAAAGGAACAAATACAAATAGAAGAAAGGGAAAAACAAAGACAAATAGAAGAAAGGGAAAAAGAAAGGCAAATGGAATTACAAAAGGAACAAATGCAATTTGAAGAAAGGGAGAGAGAGAGACAGATGCAAATTAAAATGAAAGAATTGGATCTGGCAAGTGACAGGCACGATTCCATTTCCCGTGCAAATTCAAATTTTAACATTTTAGGAAATATCAAGTTAGTTCCCCCTTTTAGTGAAAAGGAAGTAGACAAATATTTTATTCATTTTGAAAAAGTCGCTGAGAATTCGAAATGGCCAAGAGAGTATTGGACTCAATTATTGCAGAGCGTACTTTATGGCAAGGCCAGAGAGATCTATATATCTCTGTCAGTACAACAAAGTTCTGATTACGATTTGGTTAAGGAATGCATCTTGAAGGGTTATGAATTAATCCGTGAGGCTTATCGGCAAAAGTTCAGAAACTACAAAAAAGAAATTAGACACACTTATGTTGAATTTGCTGGAGAAAAAGAACAGTTGTTCAAGAGATGGTGCTTGTCTGAGAAGATTGAACATGATTATGAAAGACTCGAACAACTGATATTACTCGAAGAGTTTAAAAACTGTATTCCTAGTGATATCAAAAATCACCTTAAGATCATAAGGTCAAAACCTTGGAAAAAGCTGCTATTGCTGCTGATGAGTCATCCTTAACTCATAAAGATCCTGCTGTAAGCAAACCTTTCACTCAGCAGTCTACTGATATTAAGGTGTTTCAATCAAAGACGACTCTCAGTGAAACTCAATCTGGCACAGATTCTAAAAATCAAGCCTCTGAGAGACTTGATTCAAAATCCTTGTCTCTACCTACGTGTACCTATTGCCAAGAAAAAGGACACGTCATTTCTGATTGCTTCAAATTGAAATATAGGCATCAGAATCAAGATTAGACCTATCCCAAATGCTCTTATTGCTAAGAGGTCAAGGTCACGGTCATGTATTGAAAACAATACATTTGTTGGGGTTGAAAAACCTCAGTCTGATTGTGTTATGGAGAATTTTGAACCATTCATGTCGAAGGGTTCTATATCACTCTTGGGTGATTTGGCCAATCCTATCCCTATTAAAACTTTGAGGGATACAGGCGCTTCTCAGAGTCTTTTAGTTTCAGGTATTTTGCCTTCTTCTGAGAAGACTTGTTCTAATGAGTGTTCTCATTCAGGGAGTAGAGTGCGGCTTGTTAATGTTCCTCTCCATTCTGTTAATTTGTCATCAGACTTAGTTTCAGAACCTGTGACAGTCGGTGTAGTGTCTACTTTACCCGTTGAGGGCATTCATTTGTTGCTAGGCAATGACTTAGCTGGAGACAAGGTTGTGGTTAATACACTTGTAACTGACAAGCCTTCTTTGGATCAGAAAGATAATCATGTTGAAAAAGAAATCCCTGATTTATTCCCAGCTTGTGCAGTTACCAAAGCTATGGCAAAGAAAGCTCTTGAGAATTATTTTGATAAGGAATGTATTCCTTTAGCTGACACATGTATTGGTCGGGCTTTTGATGAGGTCACTTTCACTTCTAATTTGGATCAGTCAAAAGGTATTGATCATAGTGATCCTCTTTTGAATACTCATTCTCTTTCATCTGATCAGGGTGATAAACGACAATCACTTGTCGTCGAACAGGAGAAGGATCCTGAGATCTCCTGTTTGTTTCAGCGGGCCGTTAGTGAAAACGAAGCAACTGAAGTACCTGTCTGTTACTTTATTAAAAATGGAGTTCTTATGAGAAAATGGAGACCTTCCGAGGTACCTGTTAGTGACGAATGGTCAGTAAAATATCAGATTGTGGTTCCGAAACCTTACAGACAGGAAATACTTAGTTTGGCTCATGAAACTCCTATGGCTGGTCATTTAGGGATAAATAAAACGTATCACAAGATCTTGACTCACTTCTATTGGCCAAACATTAAAAGTGATGTGTGCAAGTTTTGTAGATTTTGTCATACTTGTCAAATTGTAGGAAAACCAAATCAAAAGATACCTAAAGCTCATCTGCAACCAATTCCTGCATTTGACGAGCCAATCAGTATTATGGTAGATTGTGTTGATCCCTTACCAAAGACCAAGTCAGATAGCCAAAATTTGTTGACCATCAAGTGTGCGTCAACAAGTTTTCAAGAGGTAATTCCTTTGAGGAATTTTGCTCAATTTGGCCTTCTCAAATTTGATCAATCTGGTCAAAGGTCAGATTTCAAGTCTGGTATGTTCCAGCTTGTTACACTTGAATTTTGCATTCAGCAGTTCAAGTCAAAAGTGAAGCTATGGTTTCACCAAAGTGTACTAGAGAGAATTTTTGAGTCCCGTAATAAAGTCCATTCTCTCTTGCTCATTCTGCAGAATTTTCTTCAATTAAGATTTTATGGCCCTTACAAGGTAAAGAAAAAATGAATGAGTTAAATTATAATATTAGTACTCAAGTCTAAGTAAATTAATGGAGTACTACTATTTTAAAAGAAATAGCCAGGTAAATCATGCAATTTAGTTGTACCTGTCCCACCAACTGAGGATTTGAATGAAGGAATTCTGTTGGATTCATCTAATCTTGGAACAACAAGTCTTCGGAATTCGGAAGTTATGGAAAATCTAGACCAGAAACTTTCTCATTTACAAAATCCAGAAAAAGTGAACTTAAACAATTATTGTCTGAATATGAGCACTTGTTTCCAGACGTGCCTACAAGGACAAACACAATTTTTCACGACGTTGAAATAGTAGATTCGAAACCCATGAAACAACACCCATACAGGATGAATCCTTTTAAACAGCAATGCATGAAAAAAAGAGATCCAGTATTTACTGGAAAATGATTTTATAGAGCCCAGTAAGAGTGATTGGAGTTCACCGTGCATTCTTGTTCCGAAACCGGATAAAACTCTCCGAATGTGTACGGATTACAGGAAGGTGAACAGTGTGACAAAAACAGACTCATTTCCATTTCCAAGAATCGCCGATTGTATCGACAAAATTGGAAATGCCAAATACGTCACTAAATTCGACCTTCTGAAGGGTTTTTAGCAAATTCCATTAACGGAAAGAGCAAAAGAAATTTCGGCATTTGTGACTCCAGATGGACTCTACCAGTATAAAGTAATGCCATTTGGGATGAAGGGTTCTCCAAGTACTTTTCAACGCCTTATGAATATGATTACTTCTGGTCTAGACAATTGTGATGCCTATATTGATGATGTCATCATCTACAACAACACCTGGAAAGAGCATCTAGCCACGATTCGGAAGTTCTTCGACAGACTCACAGATGCAAATTTGACTATTAATTTATCTAAAAGTGAGTTCTGCCGTGCTTGTGTTACTTTTCTAGGACATATTGTGGGACATGGTCAAATTAAACCTATAGATGCTAAGGTCAAGGCTATTTCTGAATTTCCTGTGCCTGTCAGTAAAAAACAGCTGATGCGATTTTTGGGTATGGCTGGGTACTATCGCAAATTTTGTTCTAATTTTTCTGATATTGTTGAACCTCTGACAAACTTGTTGAGAAAGAAAAACAAGTTTCTTTGGACTGAAAAATGTCAAGAGGCTTTCGATAGATTAAAAGCCATACTTAAAAATGCACCAGTTTTAACAGCTCCAGAATTTCAGTCAACCGTTCAAACTATCTGTGGATGCAAGTGATGTTGGGGTTGGAGCAGTTTTGCTTCAAGATGACAAAAATGGTGTACAACACCCAGTGTGTTATTTTTCTAAGAAATTAAATAAACACCAAAGAAACTACTCAACAATCGAGAAGGAATGCTTGGCTTTAATGCTAGCATTACAGCATTTTGAAGTTTATATCAGTTCAGCTCCTTCTTCGGTTGTTGTTTAGTGACCACAACCCCCTTACTTTCATCAGCAGAATGAAAAATAAGAATCAAAGACTATTGAGGTGGAGTTTATTTTTGCAAGAGTACAATCTTGACATCAGGCACATTAGAGGAAAAGATAATTTAATTGCAGACGCACTTTCCCGTGTATAGAAATGCCATTTTCATATACACCTTTGTGTAGATTCATAAGAGTTCTTCTTATGTAAATGTTTTTTTTTTACCTCATGTATAATTTACATCTGGTAAAAAAGAAAGCTTTGTTACATAAATCTTTTTTTCTTTATGGGGGAGAGTGTTACGACCCTGTAGTTAAATTACATATGTGTTAAAATTTAAATTCTTCTAATTCTGTTTCATTTTTTATTTTATTTTTATATCACTAATTGTTATTATTATGGTGATGATTATGTTAGCAAGGTCTAATAGTTTCTTAGAAACATCGTATTTATTTAAAACGTAAATGTGACTCGTGTAAGCACGATTTTTGCATGACGGTTTTTCGTATCAAGTAAACAGTGAGAAAGAGCTATGTAAATGATTGGCTGTGACCATGTTATTACTTGTTTACGCTTTTGTAATACCCGGAGTGATTTCGAAATCACACGTGCCCTTTATGCGTGTGTACATGTAATGACGCATTAGCTTGTTTTAAATGCTCAGTTACCTGTAAGAAATGTTTAGTGGTAGTCATAGAGTCGTGGTCATAGTCGTAGTCAGTTATACTTGAGAGTCACATCATAACATCTTACAGAGTTTCTAATACCTTAAGGAAAAGGTATTTCTGTGCTGGAAAGAGGTGTTTGTTCATTCGTACGTGTTAGGAACAACATGTGTGTTGTTAGTGGTGGTAGCTGTATTTCATCTACTTTCTAAGTAATTATTTTCCCTGGAGAACAACACTACTGGCTTTGGACAAAGACATTTGATGAAATTGTTTCTAAATCGGAACAGAACAATACAAATTGTGCTTTACAGTGAACATTCTGGACATTTTGTGTTAGCCTTCGTCTGACGTCATCATCCGCCATCTTGGAACGGAACTGAGATTCAGACTGTATCAATTTAGAACTGTTTATTCACAGGACTTATGTGTTTTCACAAATTTAGAACATATTTTTGGATCTTCGTAAATCGTAAGTCTTGTTTCACATATTTATCTTTTCACCGTGTTTTCTAGGGAAATAAATTATCTTTGTTAAAATTTACAAAGCTTGTTGTCTTCACTCTTTCTTTGTGTTACTTTGAACGAGCCGATACGTAACATAAAGAAATTGGGTTGCTCGTCCTCCGGGATTGGATATATGAAATTGGCTAAAAATAGAAATTTAAATTCCCTAGTTCATTTTATTTGAAATTTTAGTGAAAACAACAGGCTTTAAGAATGTCAAAAGTGGAGAGTTTTCTTTCTAGTCCAACTCAACAACAGTTGGATAGTTTGAAGAAGGAGGAGTTGTTTGAACTTGCCAGAAAGTACGATCTTTCTGAAGCAAAAGCTTCCTTGACAAAGCAAGAAATCAAAAAAATTAATTCAATATTTGGTAGGACAGAATGTTTTTGACCAAAGTGTTTTGGCATCTGTCAGTAAGTCTATGACAGACTCTGACAGTAAGAAAATAGAACTAAAAATAAAAAAAATGGAAATAGAGTTAAGGAAGCTCGAGCTTCAGAATCAAAAAGAATAAATGAGATTACAATCTGAAAAGGAGGAGAAAGATAGAGAGGAAAGACAAATGCAATTAGAAGAAAGAGAAAAAGAAAGGCAATTAGAATTGCAAAAGGAACAAATACAATTAGAAGAAAGGGAAAAAGAAAGACAATTAGAATTGCAAAAGGAACAAATACAAATTGAAGAAAGGGAAAAACAAAGACAAATAGAAGAAAGGGAAAAAGAAAGGCAAATGGAATTACAAAAGGAACAAATGCAATTTGAAGAAAGGGAGAGAGAGAGACAGATGCAAATTAAAATGAAAGAATTGGATCTGGCAAGTGACAGGCACGATTCCATTTCCCGTGCAAATTCAAATTTTAACATTTTAGGAAATATCAAGTTAGTTCCCCCTTTTAGTGAAAAGGAAGTAGACAAATATTTTATTCATTTTGAAAAAGTCGCTGAGAATTCGAAATGGCCAAGAGAGTATTGGACTCAATTATTGCAGAGCGTACTTTATGGCAAGGCCAGAGAGATCTATATATCTCTGTCAGTACAACAAAGTTCTGATTACGATTTGGTTAAGGAATGCATCTTGAAGGGTTATGAATTAATCCGTGAGGCTTATCGGCAAAAGTTCAGAAACTACAAAAAAGAAATTAGACACACTTATGTTGAATTTGCTAGAGAAAAAGAACAGTTGTTCAAGAGATGGTGCTTGTCTGAGAAGATTGAACATGATTATGAAAGACTCGAACAACTGATATTACTCGAAGAGTTAAAAAACTGTATTCCTAGTGATATCAAAAATCACCTTAAGATCATAAGGTCAAAACCTTTGGAAAAAGCTGCTATTGCTGCTGATGAGTCATCCTTAACTCATAAAGATCCTGCTGTAAGCAAACCTTTCACTCAGCAGTCTACTGATATTAAGGTGTTTCAATCAAAGACGACTCTCAGTGAAACTCAATCTGGCACAGATTCTAAAAATCAAGCCTCTGAGAGACTTGATTCAAAATCCTTGTCTCTACCTACGTGTACCTATTGCCACGAAAAAGGACACATCATTTCTGATTGCTTCAAATTGAAATATAGGCATCAGAATCAAGATTAGACCTATCCCAAATGCTCTTATTGCTACGAGATCAAGGTCACGGTCATGTATTGAAAACAATACATTTGTTGGGGTTGAAAAACCTCAGTCTGATTGTGTTATGGAGAATTTTGAACCATTCATGTCGAAGGGTTCTATATCACTCTTGGGTGATTTGGCCAATCCTATCCCTATTAAAACTTTGAGGGATACAGGCGCTTCTCAGAGTCTTTTAGTTTCAGGTATTTTGCCTTCTTCTGAGAAGACTTGTTCTAATGAGTGTTCTCATTCAGGGAGTAGAGTGCGGCTTGTTAATGTTCCTCTCCATTCTGTTAATTTGTCATCAGACTTAGTTTCAGAACCTGTGACAGTCGGTGTAGTGTCTACTTTACCCGTTGAGGGCATTCATTTGTTGCTAGGCAATGACTTAGCTGGAGACAAGGTTGTGGTTAATACACTTGTAACTGACAAGCCTTCTTTGGATCAGAAAGATAATCATGTTGAAAAAGAAATCCCTGATTTATTCCCAGCTTGTGCAGTTACCAAAGCTATGGCAAAGAAAGCTCTTGAGAATTATTTTGATAAGGAATGTATTCCTTTAGCTGACACATGTATTGGTCGGGCTTTTGATGAGGTCACTTTCACTTCTAATTTGGATCAGTCAAAAGGTATTGATCATAGTGATCCTCTTTTGAATACTCATTCTCTTTTATCTGATCAGAGTGATAAACGACAATCACTTGTCGTCGAACAGGAGAAGGATCCTGAGATCTCCTGTTTGTTTCAGCGGGCCGTTAGTGAAAAAGAAGCAACTGAAGTACCTGTCTGTTACTTCATTAAAAATGGAGTTCTTATGAGAAAATGGAGACCTCCCGAGGTACCTGTTAGTGACGAATGGTCAGTAAAATATCAGATTGTGGTTCCGAAACCTTACAGACAGGAAATACTTAGTTTGGCTCATGAAACTCCTATGGCTGGTCATTTAGGGATAAATAAAACGTATCACAAGATCTTGACTCACTTCTATTGGCCAAAAATTAAAAGTGATGTGTGCAAGTTTTGTAGATTTTGTCATACTTGTCAAATTGTAGGAAAACCAAATCAATAGATACCTAAAGCTCATCTGCAACCAATTCCTGCATTTGACGAGCCAATCAGTATTATGGTAGATTGTGTTGATCCCTTACCAAAGACCAAGTCAGGTAGCCAAAATTTGTTGACCATCAAGTGTGCGTCAACAAGTTTTCAAGAGGTAATTCCTTTGAGGAATTTTGCTCAATTTGGCCTTCTCAAATTTGATCGGGGCCCCGAGTGGCCGAGTGGTCTAAAGCGCTGATCGTTACGGATCACTGCCATCTCACCTCTGTCTGCGTGGGTTCGAGTCCAGGCTCGGCTAACGTGGGTATGTGAGAAAGCCTGCCAGTAGCTTCTCGTGGGTCGGTGGTTCTTCCCGGGGTTTTCCAGGGTTCTTCCTCCACCATTAATACTGGCCGCCATGTATAGCCTATCTTGTGCTGAAAAATGGCGTTAAACCCTATAACAACAACAACAAATTTGATCAATCTGGTCAAAGGTCAGATTTCAAGTCTGGTATGTTCCAGCTTGTTACACTTGAATTTTGCATTCAGCAGTTCAAGTCAAAAGTGAAGCTATGGTTTCACCAAAGTGTACTAGAGAGAATTTTTGAGTCCCGTAATAAAGTCCATTCTCTCTTGCTCATTCTGCAGAATTTTCTTCAATTAAGATTTTATGGCCCTTACAAGGTAAAGAAAAAATGAATGAGTTAAATTATAATATTAGTACTCAAGTCTAAGTAAATTAATGGAGTACTACTATTTTAAAAGAAATAGCCAGGTAAATCATGCAATTTAGTTGTACCTGTCCCACCAACTGAGGATTTGAATGAAGGAATTCTGTTGGATTCATCTAATCTTGGAACAACAAGTCTTCGGAATTCGGAAGTTATGGAAAATCTAGACCAGAAACTTTCTCATTTACAAAATCCAGAAAAAGTGAACTTAAACAATTATTGTCTGAATATGAGCACTTGTTTCCAGACGTGCCTACAAGGACAAACAAAATTTTTCACGACGTTGAAATAGTAGATTCGAAACCCATGAAACAACACCCATACAGGATGAATCCTTTTAAACAGCAATACATGAAAAAAAGAGATCCAGTATTTACTGGAAAATGATTTTATAGAGCCCAGTAAGAGTGATTGGAGTTCACCGTGCATTCTTGTTCCGAAACCGGATAAAACTCTCCGAATGTGTACGGATTACAGGAAGGTGAACAGTGTGACAAAAACAGACTCATTTCCATTTCCAAGAATCGCCGATTGTATCGACAAAATTGGAAATGCCAAATACGTCACTAAATTCGACCTTCTGAAGGGTTTTTAGCAAATTCCATTAACGGAAAGAGCAAAAGAAATTTCGGCATTTGTGACTCCAGATGGACTCTACCAGTATAAAGTAATGCCATTTGGGATGAAGGGTTCTCCAAGTACTTTTCAACGCCTTATGAATATGATTACTTCTGGTCTAGACAATTGTGATGCCTATATTGATGATGTCATCATCTACAACAACACCTGGAAAGAGCATCTAACCACGATTCGGAAGTTCTTCGACAGACTCACAGATGCAAATTTGACTATTAATTTATCTAAAAGTGAGTTCTGCCGTGCTTGTGTTACTTTTCTAGGACATATTGTGGGACATGGTCAAATTAAACCTATAGATGCTAAGGTCAAGGCTATTTCTGAATTTCCTGTGCCTGTTAGTAAAAAACAGCTGATGCGATTTTTGGGTATGGCTGGGTACTATCGCAAATTTTGTTCTAATTTTTCTGATATTGTTGAACCTCTGACAAACTTGTTGAGAAAGAAAAACAAGTTTCTTTGGACTGAAAAATGTCAAGAGGCTTTCGATAGATTAAAAGCCATACTTAAAAATGCACCAGTTTTAACAGCTCCAAATTTCAGTCAACCGTTCAAACTATCTGTGGATGCAAGTGATGTTGGGGTTGGAGCAGTTTTGCTTCAAGATGACAAAAATGGTGTACAACACCCAGTGTGTTATTTTTCTTCTAAGAAATTAAATAAACACCAAAGAAACTACTCAACAATCGAGAAGGAATGCTTGGCTTTAATGCTAGCATTACAGCATTTTGAAGTTTATATCAGTTCAGCTCCTTCTTCGGTTGTTGTTTAGTGACCACAACCCCCTTACTTTCATCAGCAGAATGAAAAATAAGAATCAAAGACTATTGAGGTGGAGTTTATTTTTGCAAGAGTACAATCTTGACATCAGGCACATTAGAGGAAAAGATAATTTAATTGCAGACGCACTTTCCCGTGTATAGAAATGCCATTTTCATATACACCTTTGTGTAGATTCATAAGAGTTCTTCTTATGTAAATGTTTTTTTTTTACCTCATGTATAATTTACATCTGGTAAAAAAGAAAGCTTTGTTACATAAATCTTTTTTTCTTTATGGGGGAGAGTGTTACGACCCTGTAGTTAAATTACATATGTGTTAAAATTTAAATTCTAATTCTGTTTCATTTTTTATTTTAATTTTATATCACTAATTGTTATTATTATGGTGATGATTATGTTAGCAAGGTCTAATAGTTTCTTAGAAACATCGTATTTATTTAAAACGTAAATGTGACTCGTGTAAGCACGATTTTTGCATGACGGTTTTTCGTATCAAGTAAACAGTGAGAAAGAGCTATGTAAATGATTGGCTGTGACCACGTTATTACTTGTTTACGCTTTTGTAATACCCGGAGTGATTTCGAAATCACACGTGGTCTTCATGCGTGTGTACATGTAATGACGCATTAGCTTGTTTTAAATGCTCAGTTACCTGTAAGAAATGTTTAGTGGTAGTCATAGAGTCGTGGTCATAGTCGTAGTCAGTTATACTTGAGTCACATCATAACATCTTACAGAGTTTCTAATACCTTAAGGAAAAGGTATTTCTGTGCTGGAAAGTGGTGTTTGTTCATTCGTACGTGTTAGGAATAACATGTGTGTTGTTAGTGGTGGTAGCTGTATTTCATCTACTTTCCAAGTAATTATTTTCCCTGGAGAACAACACTACTGGCTTTGGACAAAGACATTTGATGAAATTATTTCTAAATCGGAACAGAACAATACAAATTGTGCTTTACAGTGAACATTCTGGACATTTTGTGTTAGCCTTCGTCTGACGTCATCATCCGCCATCTTGGAACGGAACTGAGATTCAGACTGTATCAATTTAGAACTGTTTATTCACAGGACTTATGTGTTTTCACAAATTTAGAACATATTTTTGGATCTTCGTAAATCGTAAGTCTTGTTTCACATATTTATCTTTTCACCGTGTTTTCTAGGGAAATAAATTATCTTTGTTAAAATTTACAAAGCTTGTTGTCTTCACTCTTTCTTTGTGTTACTTTGAACGAGCCGATACGTAACATAAAGAAATTGGGTTGCTCGTCCTCCGGGATTGGATATATGAAATTGGCTAAAAATAGAAATTTAAATTCCCTAGTTCATTTTATTTGAAATTTTAGTGAAAACAACAGGCTTTAAGAATGTCAAAAGTGGAGAGTTTTCTTTCTAGTCCAACTCAACAACAGTTGGATAGTTTGAAGGAGGAGGAGTTGTTTGAACTTGCCAGAAAGTACGATCTTTCTGAAGCAAAAGCTTCCTTGACAAAGCAAGAAATCAAAAAAATTAATTCAATATTTGGTAGGACAGAATGTTTTTGACCAAAGTGTTTTGGCATCTGTCAGTAAGTCTATGACAGACTCTGACAGTAAGAAAATAGAACTAAAAATAAAAAAAATGGAAATAGAGTTAAGGAAGCTCGAGCTTCAGAATCAAAAAGAACAAATGAGATTACAATCTGAAAAGGAGGAGAAAGATAGACAGGAAAGACGAATGCAATTAGAAGAAAGAGAAAAAGAAAGGCAATTAGAATTGCAAAAGGAACAAATACAATTAGAA
>JAECUM010012832.1:0-61020 GCA_016617855.1 Megalonaias nervosa
CACAATGACTCATCTAGTTAGTGATGTCATAGTCATCTTCGAACTCGAAGGACGAACAACAACAAATCACAATAATTGGTATCCGAGTTTCTTCTGACTTTTACCATCCCATCTGAGAAGCCATGTTTGGTTAGTAGAGAAGAGATGTTTCCCTAGCGACCCATGAAAATAGTTTGTAGCGACTCGCAGTGTTGACATCTACTAAGAGTTACTGCATATGTACATTAAAAGTATTGTCATCATTGTTCAAACATCATTGTTAATTACTATACCCCTAATAAGACTTGAATGGTCCTAGACGTCCCAGCTGATTCGTCCCGACCGAAAGTAGCGTTTGGGCAGAATCGTTCCGGGTCGATCTGGTTTTGATTCGAAATGACCCTGAGCCCCAGTAGCGTATGGTTTGATTCAAGATAAGAACACAATAGGCATCAAAACGTACATTTACTTTTCACAAGCGTTTAAAACATATAAATATGAAAATGAAATCATTAGTGAGGCTAGTTTGGAACTTATGAATTTACAATTGTCAATTAACTAACGTACCCAATGTGCCACTGCATCTAGTATACTGGTATATTTGCATCTTTAGAAAATATTTATTTCAGTAGACAATATTTACAGTGTGAATGAACAGTCCTTACCCAAATGACTAATACCAATTCCATAAGATGCGGGTAGGTAAGACGACATTAGATTTTCTGTTGAAAGCAGCGCTGCATACGATTGAATAAAGTATTATGAATAAAAGAGCTCATGCGAGATCCCAATGTGTAGTTTGGTAACAATCGCCTGTAATGCACGATAACTTCCTGCCCCCTACTCTCTTTCTTCCCTGCACCCAGAGCAAAAATATTGCCCATACATTAAACTTGTGCTCATTGGACAGTTTGTACAAATATCTGTCACATAACTCGATACAAGCATTGACCTACTGGTTTTCATGCTTTTGACAGGTTTACAAACTGCTGATAACCTTCAACAGCTATGGTTGAGCACATATTAAATTAAAATAGTGTCAAATATCAGCACATTAACTGAATTTTCTTAGCATGTGAATAACTCCTTTGCACCAGTAATCGCCACTTCTGCTGTATTCAAAATTAATAATGCATCATGCCGAGTAGTATCATAATGAGGATCTGAGGATTTTGAGTTTTTAACTCTTCACATTTAAACCCGAACCCTTTCGTCATTCTTTGTGACATTTACTGGGGTGGTTTCGCTCGCGCGTGTATCTCCACGAGTGGTTGTCACTGTACTAGTGTGCACTCGTGGACGATTTCGGGCATAAGTTAGCTGAATGCACCAAGATGGTTATGAACCTGCTCTCTCAGCCCAACGATGTCATTTGCGTACGAAAGTTGCAGTTATAATTATTCTTTGGAATGCAAGTTTCGCGAATCGATCAGGTGCAGCGATTTCACTAACGCGTGTGGATTGCCACATACATACAGATGAATACAGATATGCGAACGGCGGGCACGAATGAATTTGAAAAGGACGTCAAGCTGATGAACAATGGAAAATCTACGAAAACAAATTCACGTCGGTCTTCTAAGGGACAGTGAACGACACGGCATTCGAGTCACGTAAAGTATTCGTTGGCGGACTTGATGTCGCACACAGCAAGAAAGCCAAGCTGAAATTGGCGAAGCTTACTACTTTGCGCGTCCGTACTGGATCTGTGAGAGCTAATCATGTAAGAGTTTTACTGCAACTCGATCAAGCCTCTGTACGGCGACCACATTAAAATGCTGTACATGGAGATGGACTCGCTGCTGATGCAAAATACTACCAACGATGTTTACGCGAATAAGGGTACGACACGAGCGAATACTTGAACAGCAATCCACTGTTGAGCAAGATGAACGAGAAAGTCGTGAGGAAATTTAAAGACAATTTCTCTGTCAAGCCCATCGAGGAATATGTCGGACTGCGACTTAAAATGTAATCGATCGTTGTTGGATTTTGTCTCCTTGATGTATCAGTAAAAACATTAAGAAAGCGAAAGGAATTTCATCGGGTGTGGTCGCGAAAGATCTCAAGCATAACACGTATGTGGATTATCTTTAACAATAACCTGAATTCGCACACGCGGAAAATCCGATTCGGTCCAAGAAACATCGCATGGGTGTATACAATTGTACCAAGGTAAGTTTTTCCCTGCTGGATACCAAGTGAGGGATTTTCTCTGATGGAATCAATACTTTCGCTTTAGGGTTAGCGTGGTTAATACTATAACAAATTCCGGCGGTAATTGTGTACTCGCTAGAACGACTCGATTGGTTGTATCTTACACATGGGCGACACACTGGAATTAACATCAGCCCATAGGTTTACATGGAAGTGACACTTGAGGGACAAACGGGAAATCCTATGTTAAATTTGTTCATAGGTTTAAAATTGGCGTTTCATTGTATCATCGTTAGAAGTGCTTAACGTCAAATGACATGTTATCCAACACGCCGTGCGTTGTAGTTACACACTGTCTTGTGGTTATGTGTCGATATAAATTTATCGGCCTAAACTATGAAATATATGTTATACACTTATAGCCAATGAAAAATGTAGAATGACCAATACCCAGTTAGCTGCTATCCAACACTCAAAATTTACTATCCAATACCCACACGCAATATCTAAACATTAGTATTAATATCAAACACCGCATCCCCCCCCACCCAAGTGTTTTTCTTGTATCTAATTCGCACTTTAAGAACAAATCAAGACAAAGAGACATTGAATTTATTTTTTCAAACATTCCTGGCTTGGGAGGATTAATCATGTCGGATGCTGTTTCACAGGTGTAGAATCAATAATTTCAATATCATGGTAAATTTTATTCGTGTTATGACATATGGAAAGAAGTGCTTATATTCACGTAACATTTGTTTTTGTTCACTCTTTTCTTGTGGCTATATATGTGAACATTTCTGGTCAAGATTGTTTAATATTTCTGAATTCCGAAGATTGGTTGAATCAAAGTCACTATAGTCCGATAGCACGCCATCGTTTAAATCCTTACTCTGTGGGGCACGTACAACTAAACTGACTGAAAGATTAACAGGGCTATCTGTATCAACATTCTCCTTTAACATAAATGATAAAATTTAAATTACTTTCTTTTTAACTGTATAAAGACCATTATAAGTAGCCTGATGAAGATTTTTAGGTATGGACAAGAGAACCAGAGCTCTTTCAACAGGCCGAAAACTCCTTTGTTCTGTATTTCTGTTATACCTTAACATAATTTTTTACAGAGTAGAGTGAAGATTAGTTCTTGCTACTTCACAAGTTTCCCCTCCAATTTTTCATTTCAAATTTCACTTATAAACTCAGTTTTGAATTTTCATGTCAGTTTTAAAAGTTTTTGTTTTATCAAGTTTACTTTTTAATTTTAATTTTCAGTTTTCATTTTCAGGTTCATTTTTCAAATTTAATTTGTCAATTCTTCAGTTTTGCTTTCATTTTCAAATGAATCTTTAAAAGCTCCGTTTAGTAAATTTTCATTTTCAAAATTACTTTTTTCAAATTTCATTTTGATCTTTTTTGTTTTCAATTTTCATTTCCTAATTTTCATTTTAAATTTAGGTTTTCAAACTTATTTTCTTTCTAAGTATTCAATTTCAGTATTTGGTTTCCATATTTTTAAATCCAAATTTCAGTTTCCAAAATTTAAAGTTTTCAAATTTGCTTTGCCAATTTTGTTCTGAAATTGTTTTTCGTTTTTCAAAAAGTTTATTTTTTTTTTTTAAATTTCCATTTGCAACTTGTTCAGTCTTCTTAATTATCAGCTTCAGTTTGCATTGTTAAATTTCATACTTGTTTAAAATTTCATTTTCAGATTTGGTTATTCACTTATTATTTTTCAGTTTGTTTATCAATGTTCATTTCAACTATATTGTTTAAATTTTCATATTCAAATATTATTTTCATTTCCATTAATTTTTATTTTCAACTTAAGTTTTAAAAATTAGAGTGCTGATGTTACTTTAGATACAATTTTTTGTTGCGTCAAGCCAAATACTAACAGAAAGAATGTAAAATTTCCGTTCGAGATTAAAAACAAACGGTAAAACGAGATCATCATAATCTTCAGTAGACATTAAATAGGATGGAGAGAAAGAATTTATGCATCGCACATTTGTATTTACTTATTTTGGAAAGATATTTTCGTTCCATCTGAAGGATAGTTGTGCCTATATATGCTATACATACCAACACATTTACATTTTTAAGTTGAAGTATTCCTTTAAAAACAGAGACATAAACAACCCTTTCACAACCGCTTAGATCAAAGTCTATATTATTATTACTTCTCTTGTGTGACAGTATATCTGTATTTTGTGTATATAGTGTACGTAATGAGATTGTTTTGAACGTCTGAGACATCACCCAAGAAGATAAAACTTTAAACACAGAAGTTTTGTTAAATTAGATAGTATTAATGTAGAAGTGTTAGAATAAAAAATTTACATGCCTTAGTTCCAATATGTACTATCAAAGATGACAACGTGCACGAATTAGAAGCATTTTGGTTCGAAGAACACGTAATTTGGGAAATTGTTGACTCGAAGAAGGTTCATTTGCAAAGGATACCCATACAGTTTCGATTCTTGGATTGCGTCTTCACAAGCCATCGACCATAAATAGAAGTATATTGCTGTTGCACACAGCAGTTAACTTTCCTTCTCAGTGTACTCTTTTCAGTAACTCCAAAATCAGCTAGAACAGCAACCACTATGTATGTGGTGTGAAGAGCTTTTTCTACTAAATCTTTAATGGCGTATTCTGGCACTGGATCAGCTGTTGTAAATTATAGTTTGCAACAAGGAGATAAACAACCGTGGATTATTTTACTCAGCAGTTGTAATCATCTTCTCCAGTCCTTCGTTGAAATATATTGATAGTAACAATAACAACGGAAATTTCCAAAGCAACGACATTTTCAATCACAATAGCAGCACTATTCTGGAACACTTTTTTGAAACTCATTTTTTCTTAACAACGAATGACCCTTAAGAGAAAAGAAAAGATCGAACTGTGAACAATTAATTTATTTAACATTATCCAGAGACAGTACTATGGATTTGTTTCCCAGAAATGCATTTTGTTGTTTCACAGCAAAATAACCTTACGTTAGACAACTGGAACAGGAAGCTCATTGTGAAATAACTTTTTGTAGAAATCATTATCTCACTCAAGTCAAGAATATGATTGGAGATAAAACCACTTTCCTCGTGGAAATATTCTACGAACAAGTTTAAGAACGCTTGGACAAAAGTAATCTTCTCATGTACGAACCCCAAACGCAATCACTAGCGAATCCCCAATCGAATATCTATTCCATGAGAATTCCTGCAAGATTTTATGTTAAGACGCAGCAACTATTTTCAACTATCAGTTTGGCAAAGCACTGGAGAAAACTCGTCATCGAATACCATACAATTCCTCAACGTCTTAAAATGTATTTTCCCGACGGCAAAACGCTATCTCTGAGATATTCTCCCAGTCTGTTTGAAATACTTGTTGGAAACACAAACCTATCACCGCATTCAAAAGATATTCACAACAGCGATCGATCATACCAGTATGTTTGCTTCCCTATCGAATAGAATTTAGAACTGAATTTAATTTGTCTGCATTCTAATGTTGAATTTAATGTCGCAGGAAAAACAAAATGCCCCGTTGCTGAGAGTCATTCATTTCAAAATGGAATCTGCCCTCTCTGCATACGATGAAGAAGGAAAATTAAATCACGTTCGATGAATTTGTAAATCTTCATTATCGTCCTGTCAGAAAATCGTTCCAATATTAGTATAAAAGGCGATCTTGAAATATTCTATTCTCGAATGGAAAAGTCACAATGAAACTACCTTCCTAAAAACGACTCCCTAGGAAATTGTGAAAAAAGATATACTGTGTAGAGAGGATGTGGTTTAGGAGATATGTTAATATCAGCTTTTCGTACTGTAACATCCACCTTGAAACCTATGGTGACTCAAGGAGTGAGTGCTTTAAAAGATGCAGCTTTACTACAGGAAAGGATTTCCCCAAAACGCACTCACTGACCAACAAAGTCCGAAAAGAAGCCTTAATGAAAGCTGGAAAAATTGCTTTGATTCAAACAGAAAAATCTAACAGTGACCTATGACTGCATCACACGTCTAGTGAATAAATCATGGAACAAACTGAGGATTAATCGATCTGAATAACAATCAGTTGTACTTGAAAGTCAAAGATCTCATAGAGGACAACACCAACCCACGCGCCGATGCCAGAGTAGTCCGATATATGATCTATTACGTTTTCTAAGGACAATGACGAAAACGTTTGCTCATTTCCATGATCATCAATGCTTCCTCAATGAGTCATCTTTCAAAATCCTTTCAAGTTCCAACACTTGAATGTGTCTAATACGGAAGTCACTCGAGATTTCCAGACATTGTTTACCAGACCTTTTAAACCTATCTTTGCCCAGAAAAATTACATGAGATCTTATCTGACACTGTTTAAAGACAGTTAGGTACAACAGCAGCCACGGCTCGTCGTACGACGATTATGCATTAGGACATGCTTTGTGGGGCTTTGATTTCACTCCAGACTAAGATAGCGCCGAAGAAAATTTCAACTCTATAAAATCGGTCCAAAGACTTATAGAACTTAAGTTTGCAATAGCTCCGGTCAACATAGTGAACGTCAACTTGTATGCAGAATTTACCAATACTCTGGAAATGAACTGCTTGAGAGAAATAGTCCCAGAAAATATAAAACACAAAGAACCAAAGGCGACGAGGATGTTAATTTGATATCCGGAACATGAAGACAATATTACAGTCATGATTTCAATATAGCCATGACACTAAAAACACTTAGTCTCTTGTGTTGACCGTGACCTGGCTTAAAAATATACAGGTCTATCTAGAGAGTAATTGTATCAATTTCATGGATGTCAAATAGATAATCGTCCTCAGCAACAATACGTCAAATGTTGCTTTGTTTGGTTGTTGTGGATGTAACACCATTTTCTCAGCGAATGATAGCCTACGCTCGGCGGCCAGGGCATTGGATGAGACAAGAACCGAGAAAACCTCTCGGAAGAACCACAAACCCACGTGAAGCTACTGGCAAAAGTTCTCACATATACACAGTGGCCGAGCCTGAGACCCCAACCCACACGGACAGAGGTGACATGTGCAAGTGATCTGTAAAGGCAATCGCCTTAAGCTGGAAGAATATTTGGAAGATGAATGCACTCAGAATAAATTTTGAAAAAGTGGTATAAAGTCTTTCGTTACCATTCCCTGCCTCTACTGACTTCTCTGGAGACGAAACGCGTCAAAGCTCTTTTGCAATAGAGTATGAATACCATTCGTTCATCCTCTTACTTAACAGAACATTTAACGGAAAAAAGTCAGTTGTGAGTTCATGATTTATCAATGCCTGGAACAAATAGGTGTCATATATATTTAATTTGTATTGCATGTTGGCTGTTGTTTATGATTATATTTTTTGTATATTCGATTCGTATTGTGTTATTGGCCTGTACTGAGAGTATGATTGCCAATTTGACTAATGTATTTATTTTTAAAGAAAAGAATACATATCCATGTTTTTTCATGATCTTAAATTACATATCAAGATGATTATGACTTGGAGGTAAACATGATTGTGTGTCCTTTTGATCATGGATGTTTCTAGAAAGGATCTTGTTTATAAATGTGATGAGAAAGTATCCTCATCCTGGTTCTTTTACTGTGTCTAAGTTTTATATTAGGGATATTTATTTCAAAAGTCTTCATCCATATCTTCTCATCAGTGTTAGTGGAATCAATTTAAGTTGTGTTTCAGTTAATATTTGAGAACATTTATTTATTTAATGTTATGTATATTTAATTTAATTGTTTGTTTGTTAGTTTTAAAGTTTTAATTCCATTCCATGCTATTGTAATGAAACTTTGTTTACTGGATTTGATATTGTCCAGAATTGAGTTTAGTTCTGTTTGATATGACTGACATTTTTTTTATTTCATTGATAAACAACTAATAATAGAAACATTGTATCTAGTTCTTGACCTCGTTCCAAAATTAGTGACAGTTTTGGTAAAGAACTTTTTTATTTTTTTTTTTATCTTTCTCAGAGTAAGAATCATTAAGTTAAGTCAAGGTCATACTTTGACTTCGTGACAAGTAGCATACAAACTTCTATTTTTTCCAGAAGAATGAACTTTTGACCCTCATCCGGGAATCTGTTTTGCGTCTTAATTAGTGTATAACTGTTGTTTTGATAAAGGTATATTCAGTTGGGCTCCAAACAATTGACACGTTAAGTTGTATTATGTTCTGACCAGTCTGGGTTGAATTTTTATTTTATTCAAAATATTGAATTCAAGTGATTCTTTTCCCTGGAAATGCAAACATGCTTCTACAAAATTCTTGGATAAAGACAGTTATTGGAAGTTATACTGAATTCAAAAACTGGAATAATATTTTCTGTGATTCAACAACAGACTGTTGACACAGCAGCACTTCGTTGACCACATCAGACGTCATCGCCTTCAATTGCGGATTTCCTCGGGACTCAAACTCAGTTTCATTCAGGACTTTTATTACTAGGACTCAATTTTTTAATTCTTGGATTATTTGTGGATTTAATTCGTAAAACCATAAGTTCTTTTTCTTAATTTTTCACTTTGTGTTCTAGGGAAATAAATTATTTGTTGCATTTTACAAAGCTTGTTGTCTTCACTCTTTTCTCTTACTTATTTTAAGAGCGTAGACCCGTAACAGAAAACTGGGCTCTCGTCCTTGGGATACGAATTTTGCTAAAATATTTGAGAAAACTTGTTTTTTGAAGTTTAAATTCCCCATAGTTTCAGAAATATTTTAAATCCCAAATATTATTTCACATTTTAGAAATCTTTAGTGAAATCAACAGGCTTTGTTTTACAATGTCATCAAAAGTGGAGATCTTTCTTTCAAATCTTACTCAGGAACAGGTAGACTTCTTGAAAAAAGATGAATTGCTTTAGCTTGCCAGAAAATATGATCTTTCTGAGGCAAAAGCTTCTTTATCGAAGCAAGAAATAGCAAATATTTTGGTCCAATATTTGGTGGAAAAGAATGTTTTGGATAAAAGTGCTTTGGTTTCGATTAGTACGTCTGTATCAGACTCTGACATAAAAATATAGGAATTAAAATTAAAATACAAGATGGAATTAGAGTTAAGAAAACTTGAACTTCAGAAAGAAGAAAAACAAATGCTATTGGAGAGAGAGAGAGAGAGAGAGAGAGAGAGAGAGAGAGAGAGAGAGAGAGAGAGAGAGAGAGAGGGAGAGAGAGAGAGAAACAAATGCAGTTACAGAAAGAAGAGAAACAAATGCAAATGCAATTGGAGAAGAGGAGAGAGAGAGAAACAAATGCAGTTACAGAAAGAAGAGAAACAAATGCAGTTAGATAAGGAAAGAGAGATAAACAAATGCAGTTACATTGGAGAAAGAGGAGAGAGAGAGAGACAGATGCAAATGCAAGGAGAGAAGGAAGAAAAGGAATATCAATTTAGACTAGGAGAATTAGAGCTAACAAGTGGAAAGCACATTCCTACTATAGATACAAATTCAAGTTTTGATGTTACTAAGAATATTAGGTTAGTGCCTCCTTTTAGAGAAAAAGAAGTAGACAAATATTTTCCTCGTTTTGATAAAATTGCTGAAAATTTGAAATGGCCAAATGAGTATTGGACTCTATTACTACAATGTGTACTTCCTGGTAAAGCTAGTGATATTTACAATTCACTGTCACTACAGCAAAGTACTGACTATGATCTGGTTAAGGAAAGCATCCTAAAGAGGTATGAGTTAGTCCCTTAGGCTTATCGGCAAAAATTCAGGATCTATAAAAAAAAGAAGCTGGGCAAATGCATGTCGAATTTGCAAGAGAAAAAGAGCAGTTATTGTATAGATGGTGCTTAGCCGAGAAAGTTGATCAAGATTACAAAAATCTCAGACAACTCGTATTACTTGAAGAGTTCAAGAACTGTGTCCATAGTGACATTAAGACTTATCTTGATGAGGATGAACATAAGGTCGAAACCTTGGAAAATGCTGCTCGTACTGCTGACGAGTATTCCTTAGCTCATAAAGTTTCTTTTGTAGGCAAGTCTTCCACTCAGTAGTCTTCTGGTAAAATGGTATTTCAGCCTAATACGAGCCCTTCTAAATTTCAATCTGGCACAACATTTAGAAATCAAGATTCTGATAAGGTTGATCAGAAATCCTTATCTTTTCCTACGTGTACCTATTGTAAGAAGAAAGGACAAGTTATTTCTGATTGCTACAAATTGAAAAATAAGCATCAGAATCAAGAGGGACCTATTCCAAATGCTCTTATTTCTAAGAGGTCAAGGTCACGATCATGTATTGAAAGCAGTACATTTGTTGGGTCTAATAAACCCCAGTCTGATTTTAGTGTGGAGAATTATGAACTATTCATGTCGAAGGGTTCTATATCACTCTTGGGTGATTCAGCCAATCCTATCCCTATTAAAATTTTAAGGGACACAGAAGCTTCTCAGAGTCTTTTATTATCATGTATTTTGCCTTTTTCTGAGAAGTCTTCTTCTAATGAGAGTGTTCTTATTCAGGGAGTAGAGTGCGGCTTTGTTAATGTTCCTCTCCATTCTGTAAATTTGTCATCAGACTTAGTTTCAGGACCTCTGACAGTCGGAATGTTGTTTTCTTCACCCATTGAGGGTATTAATTTATTAATCCACTTGTAACTGGCAAGGCTTGTTTGGATCAGAAAGTTGATCCTATTGAAAAAGAATTCCCTGATTTATATCCAGCTTGTGCAGTTACTAGAGCTATGGCAAAGAAAGCTATTGAGAACGATGTTGATCAGGAATGTATTCCTTTAGCTGACAGATGTATTGATCAGGCTTTTGATGAGGTCACTTTCACTCCTTGTTTGGATCAATCAAAGGGTATTGATCACAGTGATCTTCATTTAATTACTCATTCTCTTTATTCTAATCAGAGTGACAAACGACAATCACTTGTCGTCGAACAGGAAAAAGATCCTGAGATCTTCTGTTTGTTTCAGAGGGCCATTAGTGAAACTGAAGCCACAGAAGTGCCTTTTTGTTATTTCATTATAAATGGGAATCTTATGAGAAAATGAAGACCTCCCGAGGTACCTGCTAGTGACGAATGGTTAGGGAAGTATCAAATTGTAGTTCAAAAATCTTACAGACAGGAACTTCTTTGTCTGGCCCATGACACTCCTTTGGCTGGTCATTTTGTGATTAATACGACTTATCACAAGATCTTGAATCACTTCTATTGGCCCAAAATTAAAGGTGATGTTTGTAAATTTTGCAGATCTTGTTATACTTGTTAAATGGTGGAAAGATCCAATCAGAAGATACCTAAGGCTCATCTGCAACCTAATCCTGCATTTGGCGATCATTTATCAGCAAGTTTGACAATTAATTTATTCGAAAGTGAGCTCTGCCGTGCTTGTGTAACATTTCTAGGACATATTGTTGGTCATGGACAAGTTAAACCTATAGATTCTAAGGTCAAGGCTATCTCTGAATTCGCTGTGCCTGTCAGTAAAAAAAAACTGATGCGATTTTTGGGTATGGCTGGATACTATCGGAAAATTTGTTCCAAGTTTTCTGTAATTGCTGAATCCATGACAAATTTATTGAGCAAGAAAATCAAGTTTCATTGGACTGAAAAATGTCAGGAGGCTTTTGATAAGTTAAAAGCCATACTTAAGAGTGTACCAGTTCTTAGAGCTCCAAATTTCAGTCAATCATTTAAACTGTTTGTTGATGCAAGTGATGTTGGGGTTGGAGCAGTATTGATTCAAGAAGATAGAAATGGTGCTGTTCATCCAGTGTGCTATTTTTCAAAGAAATTAAATAAGCACCAAAGAAATTATTCTATAATCGGGAAGGAGTGTTTGGCTTTGATATTGGCATTACAACATTTTGAAGTTTACATAAGTTCAGCTCCTTTTCAGATTATTGTGTTTTGTGATCACAACCACCTTACTTTGATCGGCAAGATGAAAAACAAAAATCATAGATTATTAAGGTGGAGTTTGTTGTTATAGGAATATAATACTGACGTCAGTCACATCAAAGGAAAAGACAATTTAATAGCAGATGCACTTTCAAGTGTATAGATATATATTTCATGTATACTTTGTATCATTCATAAGATTTCTTCTTATGTTATCTTTTTTTTTTATACCTCATGTATAGTTGACCTATGGTAAGAAAAGCTTTATTATATAAATCCTTCTTTTTCTTTTATGGGTTAAGTGCTATGTATATTTAATGGAATTGATTGTTTGTTAGTTTTAAATTTTTTAATTCCATTACATGCTATTCTAATGTAACTTTGTTTACTGGTTTTGATATTGTCCAGAATTGAGTTTTGTTCTGTTTGTCATGACTGATTTTTTTATTGCATTGATAAACAACTAATAATAGAAACATTGTATCTAGTTCTTGACCTCGTTCCAAAATCAGTGACAGTTTTGGTAAAGAAGTTTTTTAAATTTTTTTTTTTATCTTTCTCAGAGTAAGAATCATTAAGTTAAGTCAAGGTCATACTTTGACTTCGTGACAAGTAGCATACAAACTTCTATTTTTTCCAGAAGAATGAACTTTTGATCCTCTTCTTTCATATGTACAAATTAATCTATCAGTGGGGCAGCCTGAGAAAGCCAGAGATTGGTAACAATGGTGTTTTCCTGAAAATTCCTAACATAAATAACAAACAAGCGTCTATATTTTTGCCCTTGTTTAGACCAGCTGTCATTTCCAAGTCTATTTTCTACACCTTTTCTTTAAGTCAGCTAGGAACAGGTCGTTAGCACACTTATCCCGCCTGGAATTTAAGATCCCATGGCTGGGCACATTCGACTTGCGACGACCTTGTTCTGCATTTCTAAGGACATGTTTTCCTCTGCCTTGTTTTGACGCCTTACGACTATTAGTCTGGATGTAGTTGTAAGAGCTTTAATCCCTTTGTTCTGCCATGAAAAAGGATTCATTGTGAACATTACGTATATGGAGTTCAACCATGCGCATATGATGATGCTGCCTTCTGCAGAAATGATTGGCTACGGGGGAATCGAGTTCTTCTGGGCGGAAGTGATTAATCACGATGGGACAAATTTCTTCTAGGTGGATTTGACTAATTACGCGGAGACCAATTTCTTCTCTTTGGTAATGATTAGTCGTGAGTAGACCAACTCCTCTCGTACGGAGAATATATTCTCGAGTTCACTGATCAGACGTACTGATTCAGGTTTGTTACTGGTTAATTTTATTATATCATTTAAAATATAGCCCCCCCCCCCTTTTTGACGTGAGTTCCCGGGACGCGAATCAGGGCCTACTTTTATGTTACTATTGGATGATTTCCCCTGATATATACCTCCTAGGGAACATTTGCAGTGACCTTTATCACCGTATATCCTTCCACAGGCTGATAAAGTTTGCTAAAATCTCGTCCTCTTTGAACTCACAACTTCGATTGCTGTGGTAACCCATATGATCTTTGGCGTTGAAATTGGGTTTTCTTTAGATTGGTACATTTCACTAAATGTATGTACTGAATCCTGTGTACCTCATAACAGATTTCTTGATGCTCATTCTTTCTCATTTACTTTAAAAATCTATTCTTGTGATCACGATATGGTCATGGACTATCGTCTTAAGTGTTATATATATGCTTCAGCCTTTATCACCATTCTGGAATCCACTTATATGAGGGTACGCTTTAGGCTTCTTATAACCTACGACAAATCATTCCATTATTGTCTGGAAGCGTGTATGGATTCATTTTCCACCAGCCTACCGGGACTATTTATTAGCTGCACCAACTCCCTGGCTAATTAAACAAGTACCTCCTCTTTGTATCTTTCGCAGTTTCCAACATCCAGTCTTACCTCGTTGGCCTGCAATGTAATTGGTTCCCTTTCTACCTGTAATATCTCATCCGTAAGTTCAATTATTCTGCTTTTCAATAACTCCCATATTTTCTTTAATGCTTGAAGATTCTCTGCAGAGCAAATGTATATTTTGGTAGGTTAACGTGATACCATTTTTGAGCAATTATATATGCAACTGATACTAGTGTTTTGAGAGATTTAAACGCTATTGACAAACGTCTTTTGAGCAATTTTATACACAACTGATACGAATATGTTAAGCTATTTTATACTCAAATGATACAAGAGGCAATATATGTAATCTCAACACAAATGATGCGACATTCGCAAGAAGAAATGTTAGAGCTGGCGCATGCACACATCACAGTCAAGTTTCTCAACCAAAAATGTTTGCGAATATCTTCTAATTTTGGACTTAGTCAAAACTTATTTGAAAATATATAATTGTAAATGATACAATGATTTCACTGTCAAACAATAATATCGGTGTATAGCTTCTAATTTTTGACAAAACTAATTTATATGAAAATTAGTTCAGGTTCAGAATAATTGCACTCATAGAATTATCGAAACTAACTTAAATTGTTTTCAAGATTTTATTAACAAATGTTGTTTCTGCTACAGAAACGCTAAGAATGCACACACACACACACACAGCAGCTGGTCGTGGTAAGGGTTTGAGACAGTTAAAGCTCATCCTGTCAAATCCACGAGTGTTATCAGAACCAAACACTGAACGGACAAAGACAAAGAGACATTCACATATAAAAAATGTCTATTTTCTTCTTTCATTGTATATCTCGCATTATGTATTTCTTCGCTTGTAAAGGAAATTCACAGGCACAAGTTCATCTGGTGGTATCGATTTCATGCATTTCTTGATGAGAACGGATTCTTCCTCGTCTGCAGGTTCTTCTCGTGTTCTGGATTTCTCGCATTTCTTGACGAGTATGGGTTCGTCGTCTGTTTCTGAAAACCTCTTCACCTCTTCCTCTTGCTTCTTCTTCTCTTGTTTGTTGTCTTGTTTCTTAGGATACTCTGAAGACCAGTGTCCTTCTCCTGACAATGATAAGAAGTATCTTTGCATTTGTCTCTTTTCGCTTGTATTTCCTTTGCTTTGACGTTGTAGGCATTCTGGAGCCCAATGTCATTTTGCCTGATAGATATAGCAAGTATCTTGACCTTTAGTAGTCCGTCGTCTTCTCTGAAGTATACTTTTGTATGACTCTTTACAAATCTCAGACCAGAACGGCCATCTCTTTTGACTCTTCCATTTTCAGTTTTATAGAAGAATGACTATTCTTAAGGTAAGACTTTTGCACTATATGTGGGGACCCACTGCGCATAAAACTTAGTCAAATGAAATTTTGAAATCAACTTGAAGCCGTGCCACACTTCCGGTGAGAACATCACACACGAACCGAAGTCGTAGCTCATATCCATGCGAATGATATCGAAGACGATATGAGCGAGCCCGAATCAACACAATCCATTTCCGCCGCAAGACCGAGAGAGTCCAGAGCCGCCCAAAAAGAAAGTCGTTCGGCCGCTCCCGAAAATTATTACCAAGCAAATACGGACTTCCTGAATATTTAGAACCATGGATTACACTTACACGGTGAAATTTATAGAGTTCAAGCCTAACGTGCCACCATAGAAAGTAGAAGGTTTCATTACCGATTTGTGGGATTCCTTGCTATAGACACTGAAAAGAAAATACCGATCGAAAGAAGACAATCGTTTGAGACTCTCTATCTATCAAGACAGTTTGAAATTGTCCGTCTCGATCGAGTGTATCTCACCTGCAGATTTAACACCTTCTAAAATTGTTGACAATATTTAGGAATCCAATGACGAGTTTAACATGACCGATAGAAAAATTTCATTCGAACCTCATTTTACTTGCTAAAGGTAGCGGGCCACGCAAAGAGTTATTGATGAACGACATACTCAGTACCAAACGCAGTATAGTCCAAATACACAACTACCAAGACATTGTCGTGGGTCTAACGTGCCGACAACAGTTAAACCGCGGAATGGAAAAGAGCTTGGGAAAGTATTCGAAAATCTGACAGAGCCAAACAGCGAAAAGAAGCAAAACTCCTGTTACAGTGGCAGGCATATCAAAAGTAAGCGCGTGTGTCATTCTTGAAATGAAAACATTTGAAGACGTCGTAGCGCCTCGCTATACGTTGAAAATATACCCTCAAATGGTTCGCGGAGCTCTGGTGTTTCGAGGAAAACATTTTCCAGACGGGATATACATCCACGTGTATCATCACTAAGAAAAGTTCGATGCCATTACTAGTATCACCGGATTTCTCGGATACTTTTATTATTGTGAAAAATGTGACCATGGATTTACCATTTGTGACCAACACATTAGCGGAGAGAGATGCCTGGGTCGTTTAGTGTCCAAACCATTCATTCCCGAAGGAAAATAACGAATCCATTGGTCTTGTTGCAAGAGAACATTTGTCTGTCCTACGTGTGACGCACAACAATGCATGACACAAGTTCAACAGCAGAAAAGTACATGCAAATTATTGAGATTTTGCTCCACGTGTGGACAACTCATTCAAACCAATAACCCCAAGGCGCACATTTGTCCAGGAAAGAAAAGATAACGTTTCTGCGACCAAATCTGTGACCAAATCGTGGACTTTGAACAGCAATGTTACAGTAAAATACGACAATGAACTGGAGGAAGACAGAACAAGAAAAATAAACAAGTGGATTTCATCTTTTGTGACTTTGCTTTGACTGAATGTATGCAAGAGCCTGGTACTCATTTCACTAATTTCTGCGTATCTCATCGGCCTTATGCATCCAAAACCCCCTTTTCTTTCCCAGTTGTAGTAAGATTACAGGAGCACGTGAAAAAATCTTTCGAGGACCCAGCACACTTCCAGATTTTGTTGAATGGACCGTACACCCTTATCGACGACATTTGGAGCGAAGAGGACATCCAGCTCGACAGTTATGGAACACAATTTTTCGGGATGTGAGGAACATTTTATTCTTTATAATTATTCAAAACAAGGCAACAAATGCCCCACAGTCACCATGAACGGAGCCAAATTCATCTACATGAAGGTGGGACAAGTGCAATTAAAAGATTCCATGACTTATGTGGATATGCCTTTGAGTCGAATGCCTAAACTTTTTGGAATGACTAACGGAGTGTCTAAAGTGTTTTTTCCACACTTTTTCAATACCGACGCCAATCAACACGTGGTGTTCCCATATTTGCCTGAAGTTAATTATTACGATCCCGACGGTATGCACACAAAACAACGAGAGACATTCTACGCTTGATACAAAGTTTACGCTTCCAACCCGTTCGACTTTCAGGAAAAAATGTTAAAGTATTGTTGATCTGATGTGGATGTTTTAAGCTGTTGCTGAGGAAAATTTCATCAATTTTGTCTACATCACGAAGGTATTAATCCGTTGAAGGAAGCCTCTATCATCGCTCAAGAGTGTGGGCTAATGTACCGAGAGAAATTCATGCACAAGAAGAAACTAGCCATCATCAACTAAATGTAAAAATATTTTTTAATAGGAACAGGTAGTTCCTGCTGTACTGACAGTAACATGAATATGTATTTATGTTTTTGCAAATACTGTAAACATTTACATGCAGTAAGTTAAACTAAGCTATTTCAACATGCTGATTGTTTCGAAATGGTGGAAAGTGTTCAAATGGTAGGACATTGATCAACATCTACCTGCCTTCTTTATGGGCTTGGATGCCGAGACCTCTACCTACAATATGGCAGTGACATATGATTCCATAGAACAAAATGCAAGGAAACGTTAAAAACCTATAGGAATACAAAACACGTTTACATCGGATTCCGTTTGGCAAGTGTAAGAATATTTAATCAGAAAGAAAGACATTGCTGTGAAATAATCAGTTTGGAAAACCGCATTCATTAATTGTATTTGGAGTTTCGGGGTCAAATTTTCAAAGAGTTCGTCATGAGACAAGTGAAACGCAAAGAACTATTACATTCTTTATGACACAGATGTGTTAAACACTGTTACTTCAAGGCTATGATAGCCTTGCTTCTTTTGAAAATTTTAAATCGACTGACATTGGCAAAGCACCCGTGGATCAAAAGATTTGGGATATTGCGACTTCTACTTGCAAGGTCAAAGTGATACACAGAATGCAGAGGACACACCAATGTTAGAGAATTATAAAAACAAAACAAAAACAAACAAAAAGTTTGAAAGAAAAATAGCCTCAAGAAGACATTTCTTCACGACGTGTAGTATGTAAATTATTGACTACTCTGGTTTGGAACGATTTACCACCAGATACCTACTAGCAAAGATAAAACTATTTCATAAAAAAGAAAGACATTCCCGTGAATTACTACGTACATTCATAATCTGCCTAATGTGGACATAAAAGCTTACCATGTCATGACCTTTAGCAGTAGTGTTGCAAGCCGATACCGTGAAAGAAAGTCAATGACAGTATTCAGACGCTGGAAGATTCCCAAAATCTTTACAAAGAAGTGTTTCCATTGGATTTGGAAGGACATGTCTGGTGCGTGTTAGTGTGCACGTTAGTGACTATTTTTCTCGCATTTCGTTTAGCAGCAGATTCATTATGGACTGTAAATGTTCACTGCAACTTTAAATGTGCACGAGAGACTCATTCTGATAAAAGTGTTGCGATTTCTGATCGACACTTCTCTAACTCTGTTTGAAGAAAAGATTCGTTGCACTTTATCGACTTTTCATGCTTTCCAAGAAGAGTGTGTAGCTTGTAACCTACTGTTACGAGTCTATGCTCTTAAAATGAGTAACAGAAAAGAGTGAAAGACACAAGCTTTGTAAAATTTAACAATAGTTTATTTCCTTGAATACAAAGTGAAAATGAGAAAACATAACTTTCGATATTGCGAATTAAATCACGAAATAATGCAAGGATTAGATGAGATACAATTCCGAGTAATTTAAAGTCCTGAATAAAACTCAGTACAAGTCCCAAAGAAATCCAAAACCTGAAGGCGACATGTCTGTTATAGCTTATAGAGTGTTGATGTGTCAACATTCTTTTGTTGAATTACAGCAATATAATTCCAGGTTTGAATCAGCATAAATTCCGGTGAATGTCTCTATTCAAGAATTTTATCAGAGCACTTTTGTATTTCCAGAGAAAATAATCACTTGAATTCAATAATTTCAAGAAATAAAATTCAGCCCAACTGGTCACAACATAATATAACTTTAAAGTGCTAGATGTTAAAGCACGAATGACCAAGTTCTCACAGTTACAATATATATAGTTCTCTACGTGACCTCAGGTCACAATTAGCATTTTCTAAAGAAATCATTACCTAATGGAAAATAACCTTCTAGAGTGATCCCGATGTTTACAAAATAAAAACAATACCCTGTAAAATGCACTTAGGAAATTCCAAAATCCTGACCCAAATAAACATATTTACTTCTTCTATTAATAATAATACTGATTTTAAAACCATACATATAGAGAATAATTTGGCTACGTATTAGTTGTTTACAATGAATAAAATAAAAGATTCAACTCAATTTTGGACAAGGTCAAGTCCAACATGCAATGCCACACCACAATAGCATGTAATAAAAATATAACTAATTAACAAACAATTAAATTGAATATGCATAACAGTACACGAAGGCTGGAAAGATGCACGTGACTGGAAACGTTTAGTCTTCGATGAGTGGATGCAAGCGATTGTATATGCCAAAGATATGCGACATTGATCCAAGAAAAAAAATTCACTAAAAACCAGTGACAGAAGTGAAATGATATTCAAGTTAACGTTAGAAACAGTAGTAGATCTTTGTCCTCCTTTAACATGTTGATTCCTGGAGTGGGTGGTTCAGGCGAGACCGAATTTGCCAAACGTGAGATTGAACACAAATCCCAATTGTTTGATCGTACGTCCCAACGCATTGTGCGGTGTTATAAAGAGAATAATCGGCTTACACCATGCTTCAAGAAAATCAAGGAGAATCCATTGTCTTTGTAGAAGGCATTTCTGTCTAAGACGATGGGATCGTGTCTGACTTGAGTCAAACACATCTGGTCATCTTCGATGACCTGTTAGGAGAAGACAAAGAAGAAATTAAACTTTGGTTTACACGTAAAGGGCATCATCGTAATGCCAGTATCATTTACATTACACAGAATTTGTTTCAACAAAATAAAGCACGTAGTACCATCCGCCTCAATGCCAACGATGCGGTCTTGTTTAAAATTCCAAGAGATAAATCTGAGGTGCAAAAGTTAGTCAAACAGGTAGGAACTCCCTGGCTGAATTACGAGTACGACGATGCTAATCAAACACCTCATGCCTATTTACGCGTCGATTTAAAACCCACCACTATAATTATTTGAGATTTCGTATCCATCTATTTCACCAATGGTGCATAGATGGAGGGTCCATCATTTACACGTTACATCGGCATGATAAATCTAAAACATACAGCATACACTTATTCTCGGTCAAACAATTGTCGACATCACTTCCTTTCCTGCTCATTTGTTGGCAGCCAGTCTCAAAGATGTCATTAGTTAGTTTACTTTGAAGGTACTTAAATTATTTCAAGTCATCATAAACATTCAACATCAAACCAAGCATTTTTTTAAAAAAACTTAAAGTGGCCTTGTCACAAGTGGCAGATCAAAGAATTAATACACAATCCCCCCAAACCCCACCAAAGAAACCCACAGGTTATTTCGAATCCTGGAGGCACTTTGTTTTTTTTTTTTGGTGGTGTCATCGTTAGTTTCTTTTTAAAATTGGATCCTAATACCCACAAAAAGCAAGAAAATGTCTCCCGCAAAAGACGTCTCAAGAAGAAGAGTGGTGTGGTTCCACGGCCAGTGCACACCACAAGAAAAAGAAAAACCCCGATAAGAAGAAGAAAAGTCTCAAGATAAAGACACTGCTGCTTGGACGCAAACGTGCTCCCGAAAATCACGCAGTTCGGTGACGATGTCGTCTCCAACCACTTCCACTGCGTCGTTGACCATGATACCGGCCAAACCTAATATAACACGAGTATTTCCTAAATTGCTGAACAAATGGAAACCCATGTCTTTGTGTCTTAGGGAACTTCGCTGCCAGAGACATCATCTTCTTTAGTTGCTGCTGCTGACGTTAAAAAGTGTCCTCACCCAAGACCAAAATCCAAGACAGAACAGGAGTGTTACAAAGTTGACTGGATTTATCCAAACCGAGATCGAGTGTCACAAGTCATGAAGTTGATACGACGCACCGACAAACAGGAGGGACGAATTACAATATAAAATGACGTGCGCGATACGATTCACTTTAGTGTGTTTGCTCCTGAAACAAAAACTGACATCCAAAGAAGTCCACATCGCTCTCCTCGTCGTCCTTCCAAGACACAAACAAGAAAGAAATGGACTCTTTCCTTTCTTGGCAAAACATTCGGACGTGTTGTCGGTACTGACGAAATCCAATCCGCTGATGCTAAAACAAATAAGCACCAAAAAGAAATCATTCATACCGTGTGTGAATGTTGTTGAAATATGTTGTGATAAACGGCACTTTTGTCCAAGCTATGGAAACAACATTTATGAACATTTAGGAAGAACATGGAAACGTTCTTCACCAAATGGTGAAAAGAAAAGAAAATCAGTCAAAAGGAAAAAGAATGCCGGTGCAACGTGAAAGATTTCTATCTTTGCTGATAGGACTCTTAGTCAGAGTGGCTGCTCGTTTCTTAGGATCGATAGCAGCGGTGGGGGGGGGGGGGATGGAAGGAGGAGGGAATCCTACAACTTTAAGAAGCGTCCCATTTTTGAAATCAAACGAGCCTACGAAAATGACACACAAGGTCTAGAAAGATGAACCGAGGCCTCTAACGTTCCATTTCCCCCGCCGCTGTTTTACAGCAGGACCTTGAGTGTCAAATGTTCATGCGTCTTCGTTCACGGACCCGAGACATCCGTGTTGGTCCTCGTCCCCCCTCCGCTCAGTGTGTATGGGTGGGGGTAAAAAAAGTTGAGGTCAGGTGACAGGTCTCTCAACCAAACATTTTATAGAGACCTATGCGATATCGTGACCGAGGATCATGTAAATTTACCATGATAAATCCATGAAGAATTTTTTGCCCATGTGAGAAGTTTTTAAACTTAATCATATCCATGTCACCAGAACACCAAGTCTGATAAATATTCCTTAGTGTATGGATGTCAACACCATCAAAGACAACCAGAAGATTGCAGTTATCTCTGATCACTTTAGGTATTTGCCTATATCGCTGAGTAACATATATAATATCGGTGTTTTTGTGTCTGTCTGGAGAAAATATCCGAGCTGGATTTAATTGTGTTTCTAGCATCACATCATCGTATACTACGAGATTGTTTATGTTTCCGTTCAGATCATGAAGAGACGGAGCATCATTGATGTCAGTAATAAAATTAATGACGTCATTGTCATGAATCTTCCTTGCATTTTTATTTTAATCGTTAAGAACATCGTAGCATCGATGATCATTTACAGATGGCACCACTAAATATAACATATCTTCCTTAAACCATCTCATTATCATGTCAAGTAAGAATTGAGTCTTACCAGACGCAGATGGACCTATGATAATTGCTCTGACAGAATTTTGTAGCGCTGAATGATGCTAGACTGGCTCTTGCTCTCGTGTTGCGGAGAAGTCAGTAACATTCATGTTGTAGAAATATAATAAGTATATGGATTTATATTGTGTTCGATGCAGAGCATCACCGATACAAGTGGATTAAAAACAATAACGACAAAGCGTGCACTTACAGGCATATGTGTGAAATGTGGTACAAAAAATACAAATTTGTCTCCCAAGCAAAACATGGAGGTGATAATGCTGCATCACTGGGAAAACTACCAGGAACTCCATGGGCCAAGTATCCTAGCGAGAAGCTTCTTACTAGATGTAATTATTGTGGTCCTAGAACCCGACTTGATATCCGACTCGACGAGAAAGATCAACCAAGACCAGGAAAGTATCCATAAATGCGATTGATCAAGCGTGCCATGTTCATGACGTCGGATATAAAATTCCAGATCTAAAACAACGACATATTGCAGACGTGAAGTTGATTCACACTCTAAAGTCTAAAAATAAAAATCTGAGAGGATCGCTTGCTAATATTTTGATAAGATCTGCGATGAAAGCTAACTAGTGCCAGGGGCCGATAATTAATTATAGATAACTATTATACTATTATAAACCAAGAGGATATTGGAGGGGTAGAGCAGCGATTAGTAAACTTGCTGATGCATCAGGTATCACACGTTATGTTGCTGCAGACTGGTTAGCACGACAAGCAATACGGCAAATTTATCTACCACCACCTAAAAAGGTTAGTACGCACATTTTGATGTCAGCATTCCCAACGAAATTCATCAATCAGATATTTTGTTTTAACCACATGATACTATTAAAACTGGTAGACGTCAATCACGCACACACAAATACGCGTTGACGGTCGTTGACGTTGGAAGTAGATATAAAGAAGTAGAACCATTATCAACAAAAACAGCAACTGAAGTTGCATCTGGGTTTGAACGAAGTTATCAAAGTGGACCCGGGCCGTTTGGCTGGCTGCAATGACAACAGTTGCTGTATTCCTGGCAATGAATTTTATGGTGCAGTAACATCGCTGATGTAACAACATAAGGTTAAAATCAGACGAGGACACATCGCAATTTATCGTTGAGCGATTTAATCGAACACTTGCTGAGCGATTGTTTGGATGTCAATATGCTCAGGAAATTTCCACGGATCTTAAGGTCAGGGACAAGAGATCTCGTGAATGGGTTGCAATACTATCAAGTGCAAGTGTGATAGCCGCGTTAAATAATGAAATTACTCGTGGAATTTCTATGAAACCCATCAATGCAATCTCGAAGAAACACATATTATTTAAGCGACATGACTCTTCCTCTTAGAAACCATTACTCGGTAATGTGACTGTCAGATATTTATATGAACCTGGTGAACTTGAAGGTGGTCCCCCCCCCCACGTCGATTACACTCAAGATAGGTCAGCATCACATTTTCGCATGTGTAGCCGTGATTGCTATTAATTCTATCCACGGTAAATTGTCTTGGATTATTATTCGAATACTGCTAAAACATTACCGTGTTACAGCAAGCACAATGATTATTTTGTCATTGTTTCAGTGTCATGATAAACTCAACATCAAGATCAAAGTCGCGCTTACTTTGTTTGCACCATCGCTGATAGTCAGCTAATTTTTTCCTTACTACATCGTTTAACAGCGATGCGTTGATTTCCGGAGTTTGATTATTATCCATTGTGCAGTCTACAATAATCCGTCGTAGCTGAGACATTCTTCTGACTCGAGATACTGCAAGATAACTAAAGATGACCATTCGATACGATCATCAACAATCCAGATGGTGATACCCGAAATAGTTAGTCCCTGCGATGAAAGGATAGTTATAGAATCCTAGCGTCCACGGTGATTTCTCTACCGCTATCGCTTTCTCAACAACATCAATCGGAACTAAAACGATATTATTCAATACTAGTTTTTGTTTCTCTGACAAGGATCCTAGAACTTCAACATCATTATTTTGTTGACGTGTATCTGCTGGGCAATAACACAGTGGCACAGATAGATCTGAAAACTTTTCTTTATGTAACAGGAATAATTGTCGCTGAAGTGAATCGTGAACTATCTTTCTAGATGCTACCATCAAATCGCTAGGATGCCATAAGTTCCGAAATTCATCAATCGTAGTTTCTGGAATTACCTCACGCATTATCAAGCACTGGATGCTATCCGCCTGCAGTCTGATTAACTTTTGAACTCTTTCAGCGATTCATCAATAGCTCTATGATCATCGAGTATTTCCTCATAATAATCTACGAGTCATTTTAACCAGCGATGTGGCGATTCACCGACAAAAGGTGGTAGTTGACCACGATCACCACACATGATCACAGCAGTATTTTTCGTCAGTACCCAATCAAGAAACATTTTTAACACGTCCACGGATACAGTAGATATCTCATCCCAGATGATGATCTTAGGAATATATTTCTCACCATTCGTTCAGGTGTCCACGCATCTCCCTTCCACCGAAAGAAACTGAGATAAGTATGAGATTTAGCACCTCGTTCTTTCATCTCTCTGGCAAGCCAGTGAGTCGGAGTTAGTACTATCATATCCGTACACCCTGAACCATGGTTCAGGAACAGATTTATCGCGCGTGTTGTTTTACCAGAACCGCCAGGCACATTAAGATAAACAGTTTTATGTCTAGCCACAGGATCATATACCGATGGTGCTGATGATGGCTGTGACATTTAACTGTTTTTGAAATATTTCTCAACAGGATTATAATCCACAAACTCGGAATAATCAGGTATCTTTCCTTTTTATACTCGCTATTGTCCCCATGGCGCATCACAGATTCCTATATCACATTCATCTAACAATCCTATATTTTCTTTACTGTTATAAAATGAATCTGTGGCGACTCTAACTGCGGTATCAGTAAATCTGTTTATCACTGATATTAGATTTATGGAAACATATGTAGCATCGAAGATCGTAAATGAGTATATTGCGGTGAGTCTTCGTCATAATAACACACAATTGTACCTACTTTAGTTCCATTGTTGAGATTTGCAGTTTCCCACCACGCAAATTACCTTTATTCATTGTATCAGTGATTAACAAAATCAAGCTCAGCATGGTCGATGATTAATCGTGTGCAACGTCGTTGATGGTCAGATGAGGCTCCTTCTGTAAATTTACCAATGATTTTTCTTCCCAAATCCTTTGCAAGTGATATCTTATAGCCGCTGCCACTTTCAGGTTCTGGCATCCAAATCTGTTTTTGTGGGAGCTATGAGATTATTGCTTCACTTACGGTTAACGATGTCAGTATCTTCGTAACAAGAATAAATCGTAACAACACTATTGGAGCCCAACCGCGATCATTGTTTGCACTGCAATCCATTGGATTTATCTCTAGCTTAGGTTTATTAAAATGACGGGCAAACCAAACACCAATAACAGGATGAATAATTCCCGATTCTATCGGGGCAAACTCAAATTACTCAATGCATGCAAATCCAGTTAAAGCGAAATCTGGTAATGGGCCATTTATCGATACCCTAGTCATCTCATGTGTAGGATGTCCAAATCGTTTAAAATACTCCTTACATTCTCCCATCCCTAGAAAACTTCCAGGGTAACATGCAACCATGTCTACTGAGATAACTTCGTTGAAATCCTATTTAGTATTGCAGAACCCGCCATGTCCATACTCGACACACCAACGTCTTCAAGAAATTCTCCTGGCAGTGCTCTCCATGAAATTTCTTCTGAGGAAAATGAGCAAAAACTGACGGAACAATAAAACAATTACTCAGTAATCGTTCTATTTCCTCTTTATTGTCAGTGTATTTCAGTACAGTCTTGGTATTTCAGTGCAGCTTGTTCTATAATTCTCTGGGCGACACAATTTAGGATAACACTAGTCGTGGCACTAGCAACATGTCACATCGGCAATAGCGCATTAATATCAGGCTTATTTAACGGATAAATCCCATAAACAACTGCCGTCATAGGATATGCTTGCTCGTAGTATGGTTTGTCATTGCCAGATAACATTCGTGGTCTAGAATTTGTATCTATCACGGCAACACCCCGAGTGCTAGCACTCGGGCGGTTTCGTGATTCACTAACAGGGTCACGTTTATCACAGATAATACAGGTTACTTAATTGCCGCCGCCATCCACGTGTGGATGGACGTTGTCATTGACGGCAACATTAAATTTTATTCTGAGAAAATATCTTTGTGTACCATCCAAGGCAAGATAATCGATGATTGTCCTTGCTCGTTAGTCATTCATGGTATCATTGCTGAAAATATTGTCATGTTTTACTCTGAATGTTGACCAGACATGCGTCGCATTATCATCGCTAAACTCCTTCTAAGCCATACGGACATGATCAATCAATCCCAGATTAACATCAACTAATACTTGCCGGAATGGGTGCTTGGTTAACTTCTCAAGATCAAATCTAGCTGGAGAAGGTTTGATCGCAGATAATCTTGTAAACTCCGCCATCATACAATTAAGGCAAATATTTCTTTAAATTAAACTTTAATTTATTAATATACAGTGACTTTACTAGCGAGGAATAGTTGCAAATGGTTGATGATTTAACCAATAACTCCGTATAATAAGACTTGTGTAACGGATTTCTGTGGATATCATTTGCAGAGTGCACGATAAAGGAGTCTAGGACCAAAATCGTATTTGAAATGCAACAAGGGGATCAGGGGAAACGAAGTTGTGTTTAGAATATGGAGGTAGAAAATAAAGAACTTTAAAACGGTATTATGATAAAAAAAAATGTTGGCCATGAATCTCCGACTTATGACTATCTGGCTAGATTTTCGGGATCGAAGGCGGGTTGATAGCAAATGGCAATCCACGTATTTATTTGATAATAATTTAGACAAAAGATATATACTATGGTTGATGATTTGACCAAATGGAGCAAGGAAATAACGTCGATGGATTCGGAGCACATCCAATCGCTGAGAATTATTATAGGTTCACGGATATTGTTGATGTGATGTTGACAACACATGGTGATGCATGACGACCAACATTATTTGAGTCATTGTTATGTTTGAGAACACTTGGAGGAGGTGCTATTTTTTTCCATGGCTCGACGATGTTGGAAAGATATTCATCAAAGGTATCATTGACGTTATCAATTTTAAGCCATGATATTCTGAAAGTCGGCAGATCTGCCTCTGTGATCTTAAAATACGCAAGAAAATTATCCTTGTATGTTTCATCTGGATAAAGTGGAGTGGGGCCAGTTGTAAGGCCTATTTTTATTTCACGATCTTTATGGATTACTGTCTTTATCACAGATTCATAAAATAATTCAGCGTCAGATTTTACTTGGTTCAGATGTTGTATCGTTGTAATGATTTTTTTTTTAAGATTATCATTTGGAAACTCATGTGTGTACTGGAGAAATAATTGTTGCAATTTGTTACGTACACGCTTATCTTCTTGTGTTATTTCTTTAACTAGCCTGATACAAGAACTTCCATCCTTAGTTTTCTGTTTTAGGATTTCTTCATGGAGAAATTATATCGTAGAATTTCCATTCGATATAATTTTTGACATCAACACGGAAAGTTATATCGTGTGGTACGTCCTCCCATGCCTCAAGATTTCTATATTCTGGATATTTTGTAAATGCGAGCCTGTCTGTGATAAAATCAGATCGTTGAGGTTGTGGTAATTCAACTTAAGTAGGAATTTCTAATTTCCATCCACGCACTTGCCTGGTCGACGACTGGTAAATATTAACGGCATAATTTGGCGTTGATATTTCTAACTCGGCGGATAACGTTGGCTCGTGTACAGTTATCTTGGATTCTTTTCATGTGATATATTTAATTCTGCGTTGAAATTCATCGTTGATCTGTTTGATTTGATAACTACCCGTATGTATCCTCAAAACATTCCAGTCTTGTGTTATATCGGGGTTATTTTTACACGCAAATACTAGTGAATTATTTGCTTGCAACGCACCGAATGATTTTGCTCTAATATTTAGCCAGCTGTAATATACTCTTAATTGTGCTAGCACTATTTCTCTGGCTGGAATGGCAGTAGGAAAGCTAACGTCAAACTCTGGATTAGTTGAGCTTGCTGATATCTACGTGGTTGATGGTGGTGTCGTATTAGCGACAATTTGTTCTAGTAGTGTGAGTACAGTGACAGCACTCTGTTTCATTATTAATTACCCTTGATATAATTCAACAGGATTTTAATTGTGGTTGGATTCCAGATGTTTCATAATAAATCTTAATTATTTCTACGAATTCCTGATCTGATATTATTCCATTGTTGAGCCCTGATGATGTCAACGATAATATGTGCTTGTGTTGACGCTGATAGCAACGTTGTATATTCGTGTAATTTATCAGCCGCGCACATGGATAGCTTCTTTGCGATGATATTAAGAATATCAGCAGCACCGATTACAATAGCAACACCAATTCCTATTACTGGTGATATTATGTAAGTGGATGATAATGTCCCGATTATCGTCACTGTTCCAGCGACTACGGCGGATGCAACGTATACAATCATGTCAGTAACAACGATTTGTCAGAGGTATTTTCTTTTTTGTTTGACTGTATGTTGATCAATGATATTTTTCAATTGGTGCTGCCACAAACATGTTTGTTCATATCTGAAACGTTGAACGTCAATAACTGTGGCGGTTATCGGTGATTGGTTCATTATGTAGAGTGCTAACACTCTAAGTAGGTGCTATTTTGGCAACGAATTCAAACACCAATAGTACAACACGACCGAGCCTTTTTCTTTGGGTTCCACTACGAATGTTTCCTCGTCGTGTTGCTCTAATATCACTAATATAGATCCAGAAAGATCAGTTAACTAGATAACACCGTGAAATTGTGCTTGATATTGAAAATGTTATACCGCCGAGTACTGAGAACCTGTACATACCGGTAACCTCAGCGGTATGGTTGATGGCGTTATTGCGTGGTGTCCATAATGCTGATCGAGACGCTACTGTATAAACAGCGCTAACTGGGGTTGCATGATGAACTACACCATCGGTAATCTTTTTGATATCATCGAGCGTAACGCTGACGACTCTAGGTTTTCCAAAGAAATCATCGGTGAGTCAATTTATGTTTATGCGAAAATCCAAAAACTAGTTTACTTGATTATTATGTTCAGATTTGAAAGTGATCAGTACATCATTGATTGTCATTAACGAGGTCATCATCGGGATGTTGCTGTTGTCCACTTATTTCGGTGATTGGTTCATTATGTAGAGTGCAATGCTATTTCCAATCATGCTGAGATCGCCAGTCATTATATCACCGGCTTTATTAAAATGTTTTTTAATCTCAGTTCTGATGTGGCGTCGTTAATGTCTACGTATTTATTTGTTGCCACGTCATCGTCTGAGTTTGGTTCTCTCACACTGGTAATTATATTTCTACTGTTACGTGTAGGCTCGTACAAATGTAACAAAAGAAAAGAGTGGAGTCAACAAGCTTTGTAAATTTAACAAAAATGATTTATTTCCCTAGAAAACAACGTAAAATATCAAATAGGACTTACGGTTTGTGAATATAATCCAAATATTAATCCAAGAATTGAAATATATAATTCCTATCACTAAACAGTTCTAATTGAATCCAGGTTCGAATCTCGATGACGTTCCAATATGGATGCGATGATGTCAGATAAGGTCGTTGTACTGGCAGCAACAGATCATCCACTGAATCACAGTTTAAAATGCTTCCGTTTAAAATTCCAGAATAAATTTCCACTGAATATCTTTCTCCCAGAACCTTTATAAATATGAAGCACTTGTGTAGTTTTCTAGAGAATATAAATTATTATAAGTTAGCCAACCCACCCATAAACATGGTCACATATTAGACTGGATTCTTTACAGACCTGATGATAATATTCTTCAGTCCTCCCTGGTGTCCCACGAACTTTCATCAGATCACCTCTGCATTATATGCCATCTTGACGTATCAGTCCCTAACCCTCCACCTTTATTCGCTACTAAGAGAAACCTCCGTATGATAAACAGAACCAAACTAATGCATGACATCCAAGCAAACCTAACAACTAGCTTACCCACTACAGCAGAACAACTTGATAACTGCCTGCGTTCATTGCTCGACAAACATGCCCCAGCAACCAAGTGCAGAGTAGCAATTCAGAAGTGTTCTCCGTGGTATAGCAGTGTTAGGGACCAGCTTCACACTGCTAAAAGAGACCGCCGTAAAGCTGAGAGGCTTTGGCTTTCCACCAGACTCATTATTCATAAGCAGATCTATGATGCCGCTAAGAAGAATGTCACAAACATAGTCCATGCAGCTAAATCAGCCCACTACAGTACTAAAATCATGGAAAGTTTCAGCTGCAAAGAGCTATTTGAGATTACTAACAAGCTAATGTCAAGGAACAAATGTACACCACTTCCAGCTACCTTCTCTCTAGTCGACCTTCCGGACCTGTTTGCAAATTTCTTCCGTGACAAAGTAAAAACCATCAGAGATAAACTTGACAACACAATTTCAGTTGACTCGTCGTCACCATACAGTTGCGATACAGAATTTCAGCGGCAACCGTTGGCAGCATTTGAACCTGTCTCTATGGATTTAGTACGTACAATCGTGATGAAGAGTGCACCAAAGTCATGTGAACTGGATCCGATTCCGACGTCACTGCTGCTAGAGTGCTTGGATCCAATATTGCCTGCACTAACTGATGTTATTAATACCTCTCTCTCAACTGGAGAATTCCCATCATTTTACAAAACTGCCATTGTAAAGCTTCTGCTGAAGAAACCAACACGAGACCATAATGATTTAAAGAACTGCCGCCCAGTTTCTAATCTGCCATTCATGTCAAAAATCTTAGAAAAAATTGTTCTATCCCAACTTGTATCTCATCTGAATTCAAACAGTCTTTTTAGCAATGTACAGTCTGCATATCGCCCTTGCCACAGGACTGAAACTACTCTTCTGAAAGTAGTCAATGACCTTCTCTCTGCTTTGGATGGCGGAAAGATTACAGTCCTCACTCTCCTTGACTTGTCTGCAGCATTTGACACAATAGACCATGATATATTATTTCACCGTCTCCAGCATGTATTTGGCATTCATGATACGGCCTTACTATGGTTCAAATCCTACTTGGTCAACAGGACACAAATTGTGTCCGCAAATGGAAAACACTCCAGCCCAGTTGATCTATGTTGTGGTGTTCCACAGGGATCTGTTCTTGGACCTGTTCTCTTCATTCTATACACTCAGCCACTCTCAAGTGTCATAGATCGTCATCCAGTGTCTCACTAATTATATGCTGATGACACCCAAATATACAAATCTAGCCATCCAGCTGAAGTTGAAGCTACCATCCAAGGCGTAGGGAGGTGCATTTCCAATGTGAAATCATGGATGACATGTAACAAGCTGCAGATGAATGATGATAAAACTGAAGCCATCCTGATTACAACACAAAGACTTTCTCATTCACATCCTTTACCTCAGATCACACAGTCAGTACGAAACCTCGGTGTCACTCTCGACAGTACTCTCTCGTTGCACCAACATGTCATGAACATATACAAGGCTGCATATCTTGAGCTGAGACGAATCAGCTCCATTCACAAGTATCTTTCAGTTGATGCCACTAAAACACTTGTGTGTTCCTTAGTACTTTCAAGACAGGACTATTGTAACTCAATTCTGTCTGGTTCGTCTCAATATCTACTTCAGAAACTTCAAAAAGTTCAAAATACAGCTGCACGAATCATCCTTAGAGTACCACGATCAGAGCACGTCTCTCCACTGCTCTGTACCCTACACTGGCTATCCATACGATCCAGAATTAAACACAAAATTTGTTCTCTGTGCTACGATTCACTGACGGGCTCCAGTCCAACATACCTATCTGACCTCACCCATGTGTACACACCTGCAAGATGCTTACGCTTCTCTTCTGACACTCGTATTCTCATTATTTCCACTATGAAGATGAAATCATATAGACAACGCTCTTTTGCATACCAGGGCCCAGCAACGTGGAACGAATTGCCCACTGCACTTAGACACAAAGACACAGTGATCTCATTCAAGAGCGCTCTTAAAACTCACCTATTTCAACTGCAAGAACAGACTTAAAGACCTAATAATGTATCCTTACCTTAAATATTTACAGCATGTTTTCTGTTTTCTAATTTCGTGGTGTTTGTTTTTATTTTTGTAATCATATCATTACATATGTTTTTTAAGTGTTGTCAAATGTTGTAAAGCGCTTAGAGCTTCTAAAGATTAGGCGCTATACAAAGTCCTCATTATTATTATTATTATTATTATTATTATTATTATTATTATTATTATTATTATTATTATTAAATTCCAAAAAATAAACGAACTTCAGAACAAGCTGGCAACAGCAATAAAAGCCTCTTGAGACCTCAAGGTTTAAAATACGACTGGACTAATCTACTACCAATTGGCTGTTTTAAGCCTTGATTTTAGATCACATGGTAACTGACGTGACAGGCGACGTGACCACTAATTTGAACAGCGCAATAAAAAAATGCCATTTAGCACGTAGCTAGAATAGCCCTATCTAAGAATCAAATTCTCACACCGGAAATAAATTAAAAAGAAAGTCTGCTTACAACTCAGCTAACACGTGGGCCGAATATGACTGTGGTAATAGCCAATCATTTCCGCTTAGTGTTTAAGAGATTTATGAACCATCTTAAGCTAAAAATAGTGCTCAAGAAATCGTTATAATCTAGTCGGGTCAAGTCAATTTTCCGAAAAAGAGATTCAAATCCAACGAAAATTATCATTACAATAAAATGTAATGAAATAAAAAAAATAAAATCAAAAAAAGGATTTAAAACCTAACACACAAGTAATTTAATTACATATTCGTAACACTACCCCCATAAAGAAAAAAGAAAGATTTATGTAATAAAGCTTTCTTTTTACCATATGTAAATTATACATGAGGTAAAATAAAATTACATAAGAAAACTCTTAGGAATTATACAAAGTGTACATGAAATAATATCTTTATACACGGGAAAGTGCATCTGTAATCAAATTGTCTTTTCCTTTGATGTGCCTGATGTTAAGATTATATTCTTGCAAAAACAAACTCAACCTTAATAATCTTTGATATTTGTTTTTCATCTTGTCGATGAAAGTAAGGGGGTTGTGATCGCTAAACACAATAACCGGAGAAGGAGCTGAACTAATGTAATCTTCAAAATGCTGCAATGCAAATATCAAAGCCAAACATTCCTTCTCGATTGTTGAGTAATTTCTTTGGTGCTTATTTAATTTCTTAGAGAAATAGTACACTGGATGATCAACACCATTTCTATCTTCTTGACTCAATACTGCTCCAACCCCAACATCACTTGCATGAACAGATAGTTTAAAAGATTGATTGAAATTTGGAGCTGTGAGAACCAGAAAACTTTTGAGTATAGTTTTTAACCTATCAAAAGCCTCCTGACATTTTTCAGTCCAAAGAAACTTGTTTTTATTACTTAACAAGTTTGTGAGGGGTTCAGCAATATTAGAAAAATTGGAACAAAACATTCGATAGTATCCGGCCACACCCAAAAATCTCATCAGTTGCTTTTTACTATCAGGCACAGGGAAATCAGAGATAGCCTTGACCTTAGCATCTATAGGTTTAACTTGACCATGTCCCACAATATGTCCTAGAAAAGTTACACAAGCACGGCAAAACTCACTTTTAGATAAAGTGATTGTCAAATTTGCATCAGTGAGTCTGTCAAAGAATTTCCGAATCGTGGCTAGATGTTTTTTCCAGGTGTCGTTGTAAATGATGACATCATCGATGTAAGCATCACAATTATCTAGACCAGAGGTAGTCACATTCATCAAGCGTTGAAAGGTACTTGGCGAACCTTTCATCCCGAACGGCATCACTTTATATTGATAGAGTCCATATGGAGTCACAGATGCCGAAATTTCCTTTGCTCTTTCAGTTAGTGGAATTTGCCAAAATTATTTCAGAAGGTCAAATTTGGTGACGTACTCGGCATTTCCAATTTTATCAATACAGTCATCGATTCTTGGTAACGGAAATGAATCTGTTTTTGTCACACTGTTCACCTTCCTATAATCAGTGCACATACGGAAAGTTTTATCTGGTTTCGGAACAAGTATACAAGGTGAACTCCAATCACTTTCACTGGGCTCTATGAAATCGTTCTCCAGCAAATACTGAATTTCCCTTCTCAAGTATTCCTGTTTGAGAGGGTTCATCCTGTATGGGTGTTGTTTCACAGGTTTTGAATCTACAATTTCAACGCCATTAAAAAATTTTGTTTGTCCTCGTAGGAATATCTGGAAATAAGTGCTCATATTCGAATAATAACTGTTTAAGTTCATTCCTTTTTTTCTTGTTGCAAATGTAAAAGTTTCTGGTCCAGATTTTTCATAATTTCCGAATTCTGAAGATTTGTTGCTCCAAGAAAAACAGAGTCCATGTGAATTTCTTCACTTATATCGTCAAGTTTGTGGGACAGGTACAACTAAATTAATTGCATGATTTACTTGGCTTTCTCCTTCAATATACTCCTTTAACATGTTAATGTGGCAATGTTATTTTTATTTTCGCCTCCCAGGAGTATTTATGATGTAATGTAAATCATTTACTTTCTTTTCAACCGTGTATGGACCATAAAACATGGCCTGAAGGGGATTTTGTGAAACGGGCAAGAGAGCTAGAACTCTATCACCAGGCTGAAAACCCCTTTCCCTTGAGTTTTTATCATATCTCGATTTCATTCTGGACTGAGCAGAGTGCAGATTTGCTCTTATGACCTCACAAGCCTTTGACAACTTGTACTTAAAATCAGAAACATAAGCAAAAAGATTGAGCTCAGAATCTTCATTAGAAAGAAGTTTCTCTCTCAACAACTTCAATGGTCCACGCACAGTATGTCCAAAAACTAGTTCAAAGGGACTGAATCCTAAAGATTCTTGAACTGACTCCCTAACAGCAAACAAAAGTAAATGAATGCCTTCACCCCAATCTCTACTCGTGTCAAAACAATATGACCGAATTATATTCTTCAAAGTCTGATGAAATATTTCTAAAGCCCCTTGGCTCTCAGGGTGATAGGCAGAAGATTTAAATTGTTGAATGCCTAATTCGTGCATAGCTTGCTGGAAAATTCCAGATATGAAATTTGACCCTTGATCTGATGGTACAGATTTGGGAAGGCCAAACTGAGTGAAAAACTTTATCAAAGCTTTTACTATGGTTTTGGTTTTAATATTCCTCAAAGGAATTGCCTCTGGGAATCTTGTTGACGCACAGATAATAGTCAACAAATATTGGTTGCCTGACTTGGTCTTAGGTAATGGACCAACACTATCTACCACAATTCTGCTAAATGGTTCGTCAAATGCAGGAATAGGTTGGAGATGAGCCTTAGGTATCTTCTGATTGGGTTTTCCTACCATTTGACAAGTATGACAAGATCTACAAAATTTACAAACATCACTTTTGATATCTGGCGAATAAAAGTGAGTCAAGATCTTGTGATAAGTTTTATTTATCCCTAAATGACCAGCCAGAAGAGTTTCGTGGGCCAAACTAAGTATTTCCTGTCTGTAAGATTTTGGAACCAGAATCTGATAGATCACTGATCACTCGTCACTAGCAGGTACCTCGGGAGGTCTCCATTTTCTCATAAGAATTCCATTTTTAATGAAATAACAGACAGGTACTTCAGTGACTTCAGTTTCACTAATGGCCCTCTGAAAGAAACAGGAGATCTCAGGATTTTTTTCCTGTTCGACGACAAGTGATTGTCGTTTGTCACCCTGATTAGATAAAAGAGAATGAGTATTTAAAAGAGGATCACTGTGATCAATATCTTTTGACTGATCCAAATTGGGAGTGAAAGTGACGTCATCAAAAGCCTGACCAATACATGTGTCAGCTAAAGGAATATTATCTTTATCAAAATTACTCTCAAGAGATTTCTTTGCCATAGCTTTAGTAACTGCACAAGCTGGGTATAAATCAGGGTATTCTTTTTCAATAGGATCAACTTTCTGATCCAAAGAAGGCTTGTCAGTTACAAGTGGATTAACCACAACCTTGTCTCCAGCTAGGTCGTTGCCTAGTAACAAATGAATTCCCTCAACAGGTAAAGTAGACACTATACCGACTGTCACAGGTCTTGAAACTAAGTCTGATGACAAATTTACAGAATGGAGAGAAACATTAACAAAGCCGCACTCTACTTCCTGAATGAGAACACTCTCATTAGAACAGTACTTATCAGAAAAAGGCAAAGTACCTGATAATAAAAGACTCTGAGAAGCTCCTGTATCCCTTAAAAGTTTAATAGGGATAGGATTGGCCAAATCACCCAAGAGTGATATAGAACCCTTCGACTTGAATGGTTCATAATTCTCCATAATAAAATCAGACTGGGGTTTATTAGACTCAACAAATGTATTGTTTTCAATACATGAGCGTAACCTTGACCTCTTAGAAATAAGAGCATTTGGGAAAGGTCTATCTTGATTCTGATGCCTATATTTCAATTTGAAGCAATCAGAAATGACGAGTCCTTTCTTCTTGCAATAGGTACACGTAGGGAGTGACAAGGATTTTGAATCAAGTTTATCATAAGCTTGATTTTTAGAAGTTGTGCCAGACTGTGTTTTAGGAGGAGTCGTATTAGGCTGAAATACATTTCTACTAGTAGACTGCTGAGTGACAGATTTGCTTACAACAGGTACTTTATGAATTAAAGAATACTCATCAGCAGCAAGAGCAGAAATTTCCTAGGTTTCGATCTTATGGTCTTCAATATGACTCTTAATGTCACTAGGACACAGTTCTTGAACTCTTCAAGTAATACAAGTTATTTGATATTTTCATAATCATGTTCAACTTTCTTGGCTAAGCACCATCGTTCAAATAACTGCTCTTTTTCTCTAGCAAAGTCAACATAAGTTTGTCCAGCTTCTTTTTTATAGTTTCTGAATTGTTGCCGATAAGCCTCGGGGACTAACGCATATCCCCTTAAGATGCACTCCTTAACCACATCATAATCAAAACTTTGCTGTACTGACAGGGACGTACAGATATCTCGGGCCTTGCCAAAAAGTACACCTTGCGATAATTGAGTCCAATGCTCCCTTGGCCATTTCAAATTTGCAGCAACTTTTTCAAAATAAATGAAATATTTGTCTACTTCTTTTTCTCTAAAAGGGGGCACTAACCTGATATTTCTTGTAATGTCAAAACGTGAATTTCTATGTGAAGTGGAAATGTGTTTTTCACTTGCCAGCTCCATTTCTTTCATTCTAATTTGAAATTCCCTTTCATCCTTCTCTTTTTCAAATAACATTTGTTTTTCTTTCTCTCTCTCCTGTCTCTCTCTCCTTCTCTTCAAATTGCAATTGCAATTGCTTCTCTTTTAACTGCAAATGTTTTTTTCTTTCCTCTTTCTGAAGCTCGAGCTTCCTTTACTCCAATTCCATTTTGTATTTCATTTTTAATTCTTTTACTTTTATGTCAGAGTCTGATACGGACTTACTGACGAAGCCAAAACACTTTTATCAAGAACATTCTTCTCTACCAAATATTGAATCAAAATGATTTTAATTTCTTGTTTCGTTAAGGAAGCTTTTGCTTCAGAAAGATCGTATTTTCTGGAAAGTTCAAGCAACTCATCTTTTTTCCGACTATCCAACTGCTCCTGAGTAGGACTAGAAAGGAAAGTCTCCACTTTTAATGACATTGTAAATGAAAGCCTGTTGTTTTCACTAAAGATTTCAAACAAAATGTAAAATAGTTCTTGGGATTTAAAAACTAAGGGAATTTAAATTTCAAAAATAATTTTCTGAAATATTTTAGCCAAAATTCATATATCCCGGACGAGCCCCCAATTTTCTTCTGTTACCTGTAGGCTCGTACAAATGTAACAAAAGAAAAGAGTGGAGTCAACAAGCTTTGTAAATTTAACAAAAATGATTTATTTCCCTAGAAAACAACGTAAAATATCAAACAGGACTTACGGTTTGTGAATATAATCCAAATAATTCTCCTAGAATTGAAAAATATAAGTCCTATCACTAAACAGTTCTAATTGAATCCAGGTTCGAATCTCGATGACGTTCCAATATGGATGCGATGATGTCAGATAAGGTCGTTGTACTGGCAGCAACAGATCCTCCATTGAATCACAGTTTATAATGTTTCCGTTTAAAGTTCCAGAATAAATTTCCACTGAATCTCTTTCTCCCAGAACCTTTATAAATATGAAGCACTTGTGTAGTTTTCTAGAGAATATAAATTATTAAATTCCAAAAAATAAACGAACTTCAGAACAAGCTGGTTTAAGCCTCGATTTTAGATGACATGGTATCTCACGTGACAGGCGACCGAAATATCGACCCTTATAAACTATTAACCTGTTTAAAACGATCACATGTGTAGTCATAAACGACTTTACGCGGCAGCTCTGATGACCCTGATACAGCGTTAAGTACGGCAAGCACTTCTGGACCGCATATAGGTGTTTTGTTATTGTCTGTGTTGGTAATGTTGAATACCAGATTGAGCCACTATATTTTAAAAATACTTTTGGTAGCGCCAACCCATACGAATCAAAATAAACAACTCCAAAGGATCAACCGCATATGCAGCCCAATTAGTACCTGGACCAGAAAGGCCATCGAGATTAAGGATTCCGATTTCAACACGGTTTGGTTTTTCCGGTAATTGATCACGCATGAAAACACCTCTGAAGTCTTTTATTTTTAATCGCCGAGCCGCATAAAGGAAATCGAAATTGGACATGGGAAGCTTTAATGAAGTGTCCCGGGTAGTCTTAGACCTTAACCGTGCCGCGTTCCCTGGTACGTGGGAACAGGCAGTCTTAGACCGCGCACATTTTTCTTTTTTTTTTGGACGTCTTTCCGGACTTAAGTCCGAGACTGTGTCCTGTTGCATTCTTCAATGCCATACGGGAAGCAGTTCCAACAGCACCAAGTGCAGCTGCTTTTGCAACAGCCGGAGTTACAGCGGTAATCAGTGCTGGTATAGCTGCAAGAAGTGGAAATATACCACTAGTCTTTTCTATATCATTAATGGCACCTGTATAAAGATCAAGTTTGATACCGGTCTTTGATTTCCTGGTATCATTGAAGTGTCTGACTTGACGCTCTGTCGGTGGTAATTTATTTGGGCCTTGTAACGCTGCCGATTTCGGTAATATTTTATTCCAGAAGTCTTTTGCGATGCTGATTGTAGCTTTGTTTAAAATCTGACCAGGGGTCAAAGTAACATCCACGTGTTGATATTACATTTATACAGCATTATGAATGATTTAATCACCGATTATATCCAGTTATATGTTTTCCACTGGGGCTTCAATGACTCTTATTCGTCCACCAACGCCTTCTAGCAGCATTGCTTTATCTGAGAGTATAACTGCGATTGCGCTGTAACGACCAGCGGGCAGTCGTGCTACACGAGCTCTATAATGTATGTTAACGACTGATTGTCTGAACAAATCCAAGTATTCCAGTGAGAAATAATAGATTGGATATAATGTTGTGAAATCATGCTGAAATATCTGCAAACCAGAATTCACATTCTCATCACGCCCCATGAATGTCATTAACCGATGATACGCACATGCAACATGATTGTTTTCAAAATTCAATAATTCTTCTTCAGATGGTCCTTGATGTCCGTTTATTCTCAGAGAAACTTCACTAACCCCAAGCGTGTCAAACACCATTAAGTTTCGCTCTTGTTAATCTACTCTAGCGTTATCCTGAAATGCAATGAATAAAGGTCGTGTTGCTGAAACTCCCTGCAGTGGTGCTATCTGCCATGCAAATAACCCAGCAGCATTACTTTGAATACTGTCTGAAGTCATCATCAACCGTGACAACGTTGATTTACTACCGGAGTCCATGAACGAGAGCAGCTGTTGTTCTTCTGTCAGCAATGGAGTCATTGTTGGCATCCACAACGATAGTTTTGTTAGTGTTACTTTACCTGCAGCTGTCGGTGGTTTTTCGAACAAGTACAACTGTGTGTTTAGCACCCAAGATAACTTTTCTCGCGTTACGGCAGAATCCAAAGATATGTGATAGTGGAATTGCACATAAAAATTCTTCATCTCTGTTTAAAATGTGGTTAAAATTTTCATTCATCGATGCAACTTCAGTTCCAGCGGCAGTCATTGTTATGTCATGATTCTCAGGATGATCAGTGGTATCCTAAGTTAACATCATAGACGGACCAGAAGACCGTGAATAATCATAGCTGAATCGGGCTAGCCAGATAACTGTTGTAGCAGCGTCTACGTTTTCAAGACTTGACTCAATATTCTTTCCGTCAATGCTGTATGTGGCACTGTTAAAGAATGCCATAACGCCGTTATTAACAAAACGAACTCGATCGTGAATTCAATACGGTGTATCATCTGCTTTCAAAAATTGACTTTCGATCTCAATAAATGCCTCGGCGGGTAAGAAATATCTGCTTGCACCCTAAATTTGCAGTTAGATCCTTGCACGTGCATCAGGTATAAGTGAATCGTAAAAGTAATACTGATAATTACGCACCGATTCATCTTGGAGGACAGGTGCGTCCATGTCAAATGCGGGATCAGATACACGCTTGAACATTTTATTATATTACTAGTTGTTTAAAACGACCGTCGAGCCAGACCACTTCCTGCTATTAGACTTGCAGTTATATTTCTTTATCTCTCGGCAGCGTGTTGATTTGTCAGTGGTACGCCTGCCAATTCCCTTAACCGTTCATTTACAGCTGGATTTATTATTTTACTACTATCCGCTGGCAACACTTCTGTGCTGAGTAATTTTACTGGCTCTAGCTCCGGTTTTCGTCGTATTGATCGTGCTAACCTATCCTTGATTGCTGAGAATGCTTAACTAGTTACATCACCAACGGTGCCAATAGCCTTATCACGAACAACAGTTAATGGCTTTCATTCCTAGTTGCTTTGCAATCGGGATCGACTTTGGGGCTACCGTTCTGAATAGACCTTGAACAACATCGCCGAGTCCATCTTCGAAGATAACTTTATCTGTTGGTAATCGTGAATTTATCACCTTGACCATTACAGGTCTGCAATGGGAATTATGAATGATCATATTATTTTCTTGTCACTGATCTAATTGCATACCTGGTCGTTGTCGAGATTCGTCTCTGTCGAGATTAGTCACTTTAGTAATCATCAGTAATTTCATCGACAAGTGCCCGATAAACATTAATATCCATGATACCACCTGTTTCTTCTTCCTCAATACCAGGTGATCTAAATTGTGATTTTTCGGGGGCATAATATATTTCAGGGTATTGGCGCTCTTTTAATTTCTTCGACTTGTTTCACAAAATTTGCAAATTCATCCCTATATTTATCAGTGATTCTATATACCACGGGTCTTTCGAAATACAAAAGGAACCCAATTTTTTTCTGAAACAATGGCGGTGTTTGGATCTAATAATTTATCACGATATGAATATCCTGTTGCAGCAACTGCTATAGTTCTCTCTCGAAGTAGTTTACGACCTTCTTCGTTAAATCGGGCAAGTGGTTTTGGTTTTGGTGTTGGTTTTGATACAACAGTATGCTTCACATCGCCGATCTTCTCATGAACTTTGTTAATACCCTCAAGTACTTTTTATATTTCTTATTGTAACTGTGGTCGAGCAGCAGCTATTTCAGCTGGAAGTTCACGTAGAATCTTTTTGGGTTTTTTTTAGTTCTTTCTGTGATTTTCCCAGTTGACATAGCGGTTTTATCTAACGTGGAAAAAAGACCATTAGTAGTCTCTGTGACTGATTTAAATAATTCTGCTGAATCTTCTGCAAATTTCACTGGAACTTCCTGACGCTGTTGTAGTTGTTGCTTGACAGTGATATTTCCTAATTGTCTCTAGTTGCTGTCGAGCTAGTTTAGCTGTACGAGATTCCATAGTTAGCGCAGAATCGCTGATTGTTATTGATATAATAATGATTTAATTACGTCACCTGACCACTACTTTTTAATACCCCGACCCGCACTCACACAGCAGCCGGGGGAGGGGGGGGGCGAGGACCAACATTGACACCCAAGGTCCTGGTGTAAATCATCAGCTGGGTAACTGGCACGTTAGAGGCATCGGTTTATCTTTCTGGACCCAGTGTGTCATTTTCGCATACACGTTTGATTTCAAAAACGGGACGTTCCTTAAAGTTTTAGGATTCGTCCCCCAGCCCCGGCTGCTTCGATTGCTGGTCCAAATTTATGAGTCATGAAATAAGGAGGAAACAAAAGAAGATAACAGGATCCATTTTCTGGACAGATTTCACACGTGTACTTTTGAATCGTATTGAAGGACGAAAGCTGACTTTATTTTCCCATAGATGGAATGAAATCCATACTTGGTAGGAAAAAAGGACACCTCGTTTACCTATGAATCCTATTCTCACTGAGATTTCACAGTTACAACATGAATTACAATCGTTGATTTATCATACCGAATGATCAGAAACCATTAAAAACCTCAACGGAACGGCCATGTTTTGTAACGTCTTCGACCCGTTCACCAGAAAGGTTTAGACGTGACAGTTAAACATAGACTGAAGGATTTCAAGATGATCAAGAAAAGTGACCCCAAAGTAACCAGACAGATGCAGATACAAAGATGCAAAAAGAAGACACACGAGTAGTGTTTCAAACTCCGTCTGCTCCAATACCCACTTCAATGGTACCTTCCTTGTTGACACCGCCCCCCTACACTCAGACGTAAAGAAATAAAAGCTTAGGTCAAAAAGATGATGTCAAAAGTTTCTTCTGCAGATGCGAAAAAAAAAAGAAGAACAGAAGTACGGAAAAGAGAGCAAGAAAAGGTGACCTCTTTACAACTCAACCGGATATTTCTCATGTGGCTCGTCGAACATGTCAAGCATCCTCCTTCAAACCACACGACTCTAAAGGTAGTATCGATGAAAAGTGGCTGACTTATTGAAGAGAGTCATAATGACTACCCTTTTAGTTAACATTTACTACCATCCTGTCCATGATGCGGGCTACAGCAGAGTTCAAAAATTGTATCGTAGTGGTAAACCCAAACTTAAAAATGTATGTTTACTCGAGGTGGGAAGATGATTACATTACAGGAGCAAGCGACGTAGAACACAAACCTATTCGACGAACATTTTCCAGAAGTCAAACCAAAGTGGAGGGCATCGATCATCAATGGCAAACGAATTTAGCGGACGTCTCTCATTTGGCCATATACAATCGCGGTTACAAATATCTGTTTTATGTCATCGACGTGTTTTGCGAATCATTTTGGGTTCTTCATTTGATTTCAAAAACAAGATCCGAGTTATTACGAGCTTTAAAATTAGTTTTGAAACAAAACGGTTGCCACCCTTTGGCAAATAGACAAAAGCACCGAATTTTTCGAACCAAGCTTTCTAAAAGAGAATTGAAGAAAACACCCATGTTTTTTTCACCACCAAGAATCCCGAAACGAAAGTCAGTGTCGTGGATCGTTTTCAATGCACTTTAAAAGAACTCATATGGAAATATTTTGCACATCAACACACTCTCAAGAACATCGACGTGTTTTCGTCAAAGCTTACAATCAATAGTAGCATCGGATATGCACCCGTAGAAGAGACCTTTGACAATGGCGTGGCAGTATTTGATCGATTGTTTCGAACATCACCTTATGCCCCCATCGCCAATCTGGGTTTGCAACAACGAGACAAACAATTGTGGACCATTTTACCCAGCAGTTGGATCGGATATCTTCTTTCCAATAACAATGGTAGCCTTACAGCCAACATCAGTCACAACAACAGCAGCAACAGTCCTCTCCTGGAACATTGAAAATCATTATCCTTTGACATCGAGTGACTCCTCGAAAATCAGAACCTTTGAATTATGAACAACCAATTTTATTTAACTTTACCTTATAACAGTTCTATGGATGTGTTTCCCAACAATAATTTATGTTGTTTCACGGCCAAATTATCTCAGGTCAGTTGCTTGATTTCCGCTGACATTCGGGACTTACGTTGGATGAATGATTTCTACCAAAGTTGCTTTGATAGAAATCAGGTATCCCACGTAAGTTCCGAATGTCAGCGGGAATCAAACTACGTTTACCTTTGAAATCCTTAAAGAAGAAGTGCAAAAAGTGTACTAATCGAATACCATAAAGTATCTCTTCGGTTGAACACGAATGTTTCGGATGCCAAAGCGTAGTCCATAACTTTTTCCTAGTTCGTCTGATACACGAGGTGGACACACATACATAGTACCGAATTTAAAGGACATTAAGAACATCGAGCGTTTTGCAATTTTTTTCGTCCCCATGTGAAACTGAACGAAGGCTTGAATTTGATCTTCCTGAACTCCTATGTAGTGGAGTACAACGTGGTGTGTAACGCTGCTCCGTTAATGAGAGTCTTTCCTTTCAAAGCGTATTCCGTCATTGCTGCTTGCGAGGAAGAAAGAAATGCGTATCATGTTCACCGTAAATTTGTACATCGTCACGACCTTTCTGCCTGTGAGTCGCATTTTAACAGTGTCAACATTGGTATAAAAGGAGATCTGGGACAAAATATTCTATTCTCGAAAGGAAAATCACAAAACTACACTTTCTTAAACGATCCTCTTCGGAATTGTGACCCACGTAGCCTGCGTAAAAAGGAGTCGCTCAACAACGAGGACATGGTTTAGGAGATATGTTCAAATCCACTTTTCGTACGGTGGCACCCGTCTTAACACCGATGGTCACTCGATGATTACATGCTTGAATGATGCCGCTTTGGCTCAAGGAAAAGAATGTCAACAAAATGTACTCATTGACAAACAAAATCCCAAAGAAGCCTTGGTGAGAGCACGAAAAAATGTGTTACTTCAAACTGGAAAAGACCTATTGGGCTGCCGAAAGAAGATAAATTCGCTGCAAGCTTTTGGTCAAGGCATTACTTCATCTTTTACTCCACAGCAAGGGCAGAAAGAGATGTCGAAACCATTTCAGAGCTCATAAACACGTTCCAAGAAAGAATAAGAAAAGAAGAACAGCAAGAGAATGAGATGTTTTTGATTACTAACTGAAATTAAAATTATGCACCGGGATACTTTCGAATGTTCCAAGTCAGAACTAGAAGAATTTCCCATGCCACCTACCATGATGATGATGATGCAAGAATCCCAGTGGGTAGAATTTCATCCAGTGTCGTCTTGGGCTACCTCAGCCCTTACTGAATTTGAAATCAAAGGCCAACCGAAGATTGCATCGATCTGAATAAAAGTCACTTGTATTGGAAAGTCAGACGTCTTAAAACGGACAACACTTATCTAGGCGGTGATGCCATAATAGCCCCCGTCAACAGTTTCATGCATTTGCTGTACTTGAATATCAACCTTGCCAGCTGAAGCATGGATACTTATCCCTTACCGACTGTACCTGGAAAATCTCTTATCGTACGGAAATGAAGCGAAGAACAACACACATCTGCATGCTTCCGTGGTATGGAGACACGACACATTGGAGAATTTCAATGACACGGACATAACAGAAGCCGACGATGCTCACAATGTTGGATTTAACGTCCGTAGAAACAAAATCAAACAAGGGTGCAGTTTGGAACTCATAGATCGTTCGCATTTGGATATGTGGTCAAAATACGAGTGTCTGTTGAACGGAGTCGACGTCCGGCTGAGACTGAATTGAAGTAGTACCGTCTTCCATTTGATGGCAAATGCTAACGAGTAGAAAACCATCATCGAAGAAGCCCGACTTTACGTGCACCGTATAGAAGTTTTACCAAGAATGGGAAATGCCATCCGTCAAACGTTGAGGATAACGACAGCGAATTATCCAATACGACTAGTAAAAGTGAAAACTTTTACCTTTGCCTCCGGACTCCAAATCAAATCAGAAAAAGACAGTTACCACAATGCTTACTCATCGTCATCTTCAGCAAAGCGGCCCTCAACGAAGCCATCCATTAAAATCCTTTTAAGTTGCAACAGTTCAACGTGTCCAAGATAGAAGTCTCTCGAGATGGCCAAGAGTTGTGTACCAGACCCTTTGAACTTAACTTTGCCCAGAAAATTACTTGAGATCTTATTTGACCCTGTTTGAAGCCACGGGACAGTTAGGTACGAACCGCATCCACGGCAAGTCGTACGATGATTATGCATATGCTTTGTATTGCTTTGATTTCACTCCAGACCAAAGCAGTGACGAGGGGCATTTCCACCCTGTAAAAACTGGCAAACTTTGTGTGGGACTTCAGTTTACAACAGCTCTGATAAACATGGTGAACATCATCTTGTATGCAAAATTTGACAATACGCTGGAAATCAAACGCATGAGACTATTAGAACAAAGATGGAATACAAACAATCTTTGGAGATAGGTGACGAGGAAGTGTTAGAGCCAGAATAAGGAGAAAAAGAGAAACTATAGAAGTAAACAACAAAGAGACAACCATGATTTCGAGATGGCTGGAACAAAAGCACCATTTAGTCTTCTATTTTGCTACGGACCTAGCTGAATGAATTACAGGTTGTCCCATGAACATTAATTTGGCAATCAAAACTATCATTCCAGTCAGATTCAATAGCACGAATTTATGATGATGAGTCAATAAAAATCTGGAAGATTATCTGGATGATGTCTGGAGACTAATATCCGAAATAAAAGATTTTGAGAAAGTGGAATAAAGACTTCTCTGGAGATCAAACGCCTCGAAGCTCTCTAGCAACAGAGTGCGGAGACGGGTGTTAGAGTGACTTACTTGACGGACATTTTCAAGGAAAAAGTCAGGTGTGAATTTATGACCCGTCATTACCAGTGAAAAAAGTCTGGATACCTGAGAACTTCATTACCTTCTAACGCACAGCTCGTCCACCGATCCTTGGAATCCTGAGCAAGACCTAGTAGAAGAGATCATGCGTTAAGAAATCTTGAAAGGTAAAGAAGAGTGAACGGAGAGATAGATGCAGCAACAAAGATACCAGCAGCAACAGATACAGCAGAGGCAATAGCAACTGAGAGGAGAGGTAGACTGTCTAGTGGAGACAGAGGATTTCTCAATCTGAGGCCTGCAGTGAGACGGGGTCGTCCTCCTAGAAGTTAAAGGTGACCAGAACGAATCACCAAACAAAGCGACCCCTTTTATGGCCACCCAGATCTCTAGAAAGGTGAGATACTAATCATTTTGCCAAAACTGTTATGTTATTTTTTGGTGTTTGTGTATATCTTTGTCGTTCCCACCCAAAACATCTTTCCTTTGTCAATTGTGGTTTTGAATGTAAGGGTATGACTAGTGAAAACACCGCTTTATATGAGTGAAGGAAAACATTCCTCACACAAAATACAGTTCTTACCATATAGAAGACCAAATTATGTAAAATAAATATCGCACGAACATAAACGAGATTATTTCTATACCTTTCATTGCATACACATATACATTACATACAACACCGTTTGGCAAGTGTCGGGTTTTGTCCAAACAGAGGCATACATACACCAACCCTAAGAAACACACTATCGCACAGAAATGTAGAAGTGTTTATTAACACACTACAAGAAACACACTATCGCACAGAAGTGTAGGAAGTGTTTATTAACACACTACTATACCTTTACATAGTTAAATATGATTTCTGGGTCACCACTCTGAGGTGATGGAATTGCTGGTTTGAATTGAAGGTTGCGTACCGTCACCTTTCCATTGATACGTAATATATGCGTTTTGGTAAGGAGAAGTGGGTTTTGAATAAAACTTGGATAAATTGAACATGAACTCTTTTACTGCACATGCTATATGCAGTTAAAATTGATTCTAGTCAGTCCTGAACAACCTTGACAGTAGTTCCTAAAACAAAGTTACGAAGGCCTGTATTGGATATAGCAGCATCTTATAACGAAGACAATGACACAATTCTCCATGTATTTCTGGTAATAATAATGACACAATGCTAGTCCCGAACATCGTGATATTCCTCAAAATCAAGAGTCTGGAATATGCACATACTCTTCTCACGTGTCTTTCTGCAAATGCTGAACTATCTATTGTACCACAATTGGTAATTCAGTTTTCTAAACTTTATTAATTAATGAATATTGAGTTTAAATCTTTAACCACTTAATTGGTATCGTAATAATGGGTTCAATGTACGAAATATAAGACTTTAGTCTAATAATATCCCTTTATGTAGATTATTAGCCACATTAAACTGCTTCCTTGTATCCTGGTTTTCAAAGCACTTATGCCTTTGCAAAGGACAACACTATAAAAACGATAGAAACTAATTTATCCAACCCAGTGGTCAAATTTCATACGAGAAAACCCCCAGCATAACTAACTAGTTATTACAAATACATAAAAATATCACTAAATCAGCACTAATATGTACATAATTAAGTGTACAAATAGGCATCAGCTCTGTCCTATACGTGGCCTATTCGACACACCGTATAATCCAATGTAGAAAAACACATAGATATTTGCATGTATACATGCTGTATTCATCGTCATTAAGCATATTGCGCTTTGCTTTGTTTAACACTCACGATTACTGAGAATCTTGACATTTACCAGAACTGAACGAAGTACCATCTTGTAAAGTATGGAGGTGCTCATATATCTTACTTGATCAGTTAACTTTGTTAAAATTTGTCATTTTCTTAATTTGATTCAGAATCTTGTTTAGCCGCAATTGCCTTTCACACAGTAGCGGAAATTGCATTCTACAACTAGAATGGTTCTGACACTTGCAATCAAATTTAATATACATCCCATTTGTGCATACACATAAGATTTATTTAGGATAAGTAACTAATGACAAGTACTTTTCAGAATCTTTAGATGTTTATTAAGAACGAAAGAATGATGATACACGAAGATTGCTACGTATATGTAATTTAATTACTTGTGTGTTAGTTTTAAATTTCTTTTTTATTTTATTTTATTACATGTTATTGTAATGATAACTTTATTCACTGGATTTGACATTTTTTCCAGAAAATTCAGTTCAGTTCTGTTAAACCTGATTGAAACGCAATAGTTTGAAACTTTGTATCTTTCGGTGACCTAGATTTCGGAGTCTGTTTCAGCTCTATGTTAAACAACCTTTTTTATTATTGAATTTTATAGTAAGATTCGTCCAGTACAATCGAATTCGTACATGGCCTACGTGATAATTGACATATGATGTTACTACGTCTCTTGAAAGGAAGTGATCGCGTGACCCTATCACGTGGTTCGTTTTGCGTTTCAGTTGGAGTTAGAGCAACGTATCACAGTGTTTTTCTAGTCAGTCGTAATTCGTACCTTCGGGTTCAAAGGTATTATTTTGTTGTTGCCAGTTTGATTTCCTTTTTTATAGTTTTTGGAATAAATAATTTATTTCCCAGGAAAATACTTGTGCTCATCAGAATTCTTGGACAAAGACATTTACTGAAAATTATTCGGAATTCTAAAGCCGGAATATTATTCTTGGTGGTTCAACAAGGAACTGTTGACACGACAACACAAAGCAGGTTATAGAGGACGTCATCGCCTTCCATTTTGGAACTTCATCGGGGTTGGAACTTGGATTCATTTAGAACTCTGTAGTGATAGGACTTATATTTTTAATTATTGGATTAATTTTTGGATTTGATTCATAAACCGTAATACCTTTTTCATATTTTTATGTTGTTTTTCTAGCGGAATAAATTATTTTGTCAAATTTACAAAGCTTGTTGGCTTCACTTTTTTTTGTTACTTTTGTACGACACGTAACAGAGAAAATTGGGTTCTCGTCCTTGGGATATATGAATTTTGGCTAAAATATTTCAGAAAATTGTTTTCTCAAATTTAAATTCCCCTGGTTTTCAGAATATTTTAAATCCCAAGTACTATTTCACATTTTGTTTGAAATCTTTAGTGAAATCAACAGGCTTTTTCATAATATCCTCAAAAGTGGAAACCTTTCTTTCAAATCCTACTCAGGAGCAGTTGGATTGTTTGAAAAAAGATGAATTGCTTGAACTTGCCAGAAAATACGATCCTTCTGAGGCAAAAACTTCTTTAACGAAGCAAGAAATAAAAAATTTTGATCCAGTATTTCGTGGAAAAGAATGTTTTGGATAAAAGTGTTTTGGTTTCGATCAGTAAGTTTGTATCAGACTCTGACATAAAAGTAAAGGAATTAAAATTAAAATTCAACATGGAATTAGAATTAAGGAAGCTTGAACTTCAGAAAGAGGAAAAACAGTTAGAATTTGAGAAAGAGGAGAGAGAGAAACAAACGCAGTTGCAATTTGAGAAAGAGGAGAGAGAGACAGGAGAGAGAGAGAGAAGATAAACAAATGCAATTAGAAGAAAGAGAGAAAGAAAGACAAATGCAATTACAGAAAGAACAAATGCAATTACAATCAGAAAAGAGAGAGAGAGAGAGAGAGAGAGAGAGAGAGAGAGAGAGAGAGAGAGAGAGAGAGAGAGAGAGAGAGAGAGATGCAAATGCAATGAGAGAAAAGGAAGAGAAGGAATTTCAGATTAAGTTAATAGAAACAGACCTGGCAAGTGAAAAGCACATTCCCACTTCACATACAAATTTATGTTCTGATATTACAAAGAATATTAAGTTAGTGATTACTTTCAGAGAAAAAGAAGTAGACAAATATTTTCCACGTTTTGAAAAAGCTATTGAAAATTTGAAATGGCCAAGGGAGTACTGGACTCAATTACTACAATGTGTACTTATTGGTAACGCTAGTGATATTTACCATTTACTGTCAGTTCAGCAAGGTCCTGACTATGATTTGGTTAAGGAATGCATCTTAAAGGGTGATGAGTTAGTTCCTGAGGCTTATCGGCAAAAATTCAGGAACTATAACAACGGAGCTGGACAAACTTATCTCGAATTTGCAAGAGCAAAAAGAGCAGTTATTTGATAGATTGTGCATAGCCAAAAAAGATGATAAAGATTATGAAAGTCCCAAACAACTTGTATTACTTGAAGAGTTCAAAAACTGTGTCCCTAGTGACATTTAGACTTATTTTCACGAGCACAAGATCGAAAACTTGGAAAATGCTGCTAGTGTTGCTGATGAATATTTCTTAACTCATAAAGTTCCTGTTGTAGGCAAGTCTTTCACTCAGCAGTCAACTGGTAAAAAGGTATTTCAGCCTAATACGAACCCTTCTAAAACTCAATCTGGCACAACTTTTAAAAATCAAGCTTCTGATAAACTTGATTCAAAATCCTTGTCTCTTCCTACGTGTACCTATTGCAAGAAGAAAGGACTCGTCATTTCTGATTGCTTCAAATTGAAATATAAGCATCAGAATCGAGATAGACCTATCCCAAATGCTCTTATTTCTAAGAGGTCAAGGTCACGGCCATGTATTGAAAGCAATACATTTGTTGGGTCTCAAAAATCCCAGTCTGATTTTATTATGGAGAATTATGAACCATTCAAGTCGAAGGGTTCAATATCACTGTTGGGTGATTTGGCCAATCCTATCCCTATTAACATTTTAGCGGATACAGGAGCTTCTCAGAGTCTTTAATTATCTGCTACTTTGCCTTTTTCTGAGAAGTCTTCTTCTACTGAGAGCATTCTTATTCAGGGAGTAGAGTGCGGCTTTGTTAATGTTCCTCTCCATTGTGTATATTTGTCATCAGACCTAGTTTCAGGACCTGTGACAGGCGGAATCGGGTCTAATTTACCCGTTGAGGGCATTCATTTATTACTAGGCAACGACCTAGCTGGAGACAAGGTTGTGGTTAATCCACTGAGAAGCCTTCTTTGGGTCAGATAGTCGATCCAATTGAAGAAGAATTCCATGATTTATACCCAGCTTGTGCAGTTACTAGAGCTATGGCAAAGAAATCTCTTGAGGATGATTTCGAAAAGGAAAATATTCCTTTAGCTGACACATGTATTGGTCAGGCTTTTGATGAGGTCACTTTCACTTCTAATTTGGATCAATCAAAAATATTGATCACAGTGATCCTCTTTTTTAATGTTCATTCTCTTTTATCTAATCAGGGAGACAAAAGACAATCACTTGTCGTCGAACAGGAAAAAGATCCTGAGATCTCCTGTTTCTTTCAGAGGGCCATTAGTGAAACTGAAGCCAATGAAGTACCCCTCTGTTATTTCATTAAAAATGGAATTCTTATGAGAAAATGGAGACCTCCCGAGGTACCTGCTGTTGATTAGTGGTCAGTGATCTATCAAATTCTAGTTCCAAAATCTTACAGACAGGAAATACTTAGTTTGGCCCATGAAACTCCTCTGGCTGGTCATTTAGTGATTAAAAAGACTTATCAGAAGATCTTGAATCACTTTTATTGGCCAGATATCAAAAGTGATGTTTGTAAATAATACAGATCTTGTCATACTTGTCAAATGGTAGGAAAACCCAATCAGAGGACACCTAAGGCTCATCTGCAACCTATTCCTGCATTTGACGAGCCATTTAGTAGAATTATGGTAGATTGTGTTGGTCCATTACCTAAGACCAAGTCAGGCTACAAATACTTGTTGACTATTATCTGTGCGTCAACAAAATTTCCAGAGGCAATTCCTTTGAGGAATATTAAACTAAAACCATAGTGAAAGCTTTGATAAAGTTTTTTTTACTCAATTTGGCCTTCCCAAATCTATACAATCGGATCATGGGTCATATTTTATGTCTGGAATTATCCAGCAAGTTATGTATGAATTAGGCATTCAACAATTCAATTCTTCTGCCTATCACCCTGAGAGCCAAGGGGCTTTAGAAAGATTTCATCAGACTTTGAAGAATATGATTTGATCATATTGCTTTGATACGAGTAAAGATTGGAACGAAGGCATTCATTTACTTTTGATTGCTGTTAGGGAGTCAGTTCAAAAATCTTTAGGATTCAGTCCCTTTGAACTAGTTTTCGGACACACTGTGCGTGGACCATTGAAGTTGTTGAAAGAGAAACTTCTTTCTAATGAAGATACTGAACTTAATCTTCTTGATTATTTTTCTAATTTTAAGTATAAATTGTCAAAGGCCTGTGAGGTCGCAAGAGCGAATCTGCACTCTCCTCAGTTAAAAATGAAATTAAGGTATGATACAACCTCAAAGGAAAGGAGTTTTCAGCCTGGTGATAGAGTTCTGGCTCTCTTACCCATTCCACAAAATCCTCTCTTCAGGCCAAGTATTATGGTCCATACACGGTTGAAAAGAAAGTAAATGATTTAAATTACATTGTAAATACTCCTGGGAGGCGAAAACAACTACAACATTGCCACATAATCATGTTAAATGTGTATATTGAGAGATATATCCAGGGAAATCATGCAATTAATTTAGTTGTACCTGTCCCACAAACTGAGGACGTAAGTGAAGGAATTCAATCGGACTATATTGATTTTGGAGTGACAAATCTTCGGAATTCGGAAATTATGTTTAATCTGGACCAGAAACTTTTACATTTGCAACAACATGAAAAGAATGAACTTAAACAATTATTAATCGAATATGAGCACTTATTTCCAGATGTTCCTTCGAGGACAAACTAAATTTTTCATGACGTTGAAATTGTAAATTCTAAACCTGTGAAAGAACACCCCCACAGGATCAACCCTCTCAAACAGGAATACTTGAAAAAAGGAAATTCAGTATCTGTTGGTGAATGATTTCATAGAGCCCAGTAAAAGTGATTGGAGTTCACAATGTATTCTTGTTCCGAAACCAGATAAAAATTTCCGTATGTGCACTGATTATAGGAAGGTGAACAGTGTGACTAAGACAGATTCATATCCATTACCAAGAATCGATGACTGCGTTGACAAAATTGGAAATGCAAAGTATGTCACCAAATTTGACCTTCTGAAAGGATTTCGGCAAATTCCACTAACTGAAAGGGCAACGGAAATTTCGGCCTTTGTGACTACAGATGGACATTATCAATATAAAGTGATGCCGTTTGGGATGAAGGGTTAGCCAAGTACCTTTCAACGTTTGATGAATATAATTACCTCTGGTCTAGATAATTGTGATGCTTACATCGATGATGTCATCATCTACAACGACACCTGGAAAGAACATCTAGCCACGATTCGGAAATTCTTTGACAGACTCACTGATGCAAATTTGACAATCACTTTATCTAAAAGTGAGTTTTGCCGTGCATGTGTAAAGTTTCTAGGACATATTGTGGGACATGGTCAAGTTAAACCAATAGATGCTAAGGTCAAAGCTATCTCTGATTTTCCTGTGCCTGTCAGGAAAAGCAACTGATGCGATATTTAGGCATGGCTGGATACTATCGGAAATTTTGTTCCAATTTTTCTAATATTGCTGAACCCCTGACAAATTTATTGAGTGAGAAGAACAAGTTTCTTTGGACTGAAAAATGTCAGGAGGCTTTTGAGAAGTTAAAGGCCATACTTAAAAGTGCACCAGTTCTTACAGCTCCAAATTTCAGTCAATCATTTAAACTATCTGTTCATGCAAGTGATGTTGGGGTTGGAGCAGTATTGATTCAAGAAGATAGAAATGGTGTTGATCATCCAGTGTGCTATTTTACTAAGAAATTAAATAAGCACCAAAGAAATTAATCAACAATCGAGAAAGAATGTTTGGCTTTGATATTGGCATTACGGCATTTTGAAGTTACATTAGTTCGGCTCCTTCTCCGATTGTTGTGTTTAGTGATCACAACCCACTTACTTTCATTGACAAGATGAAAAACAAAAATCAAAGATTATTAAGGTGGAGTTTGTTGTTACAGGAATATAATATTGACATCAGGCACATCAAAGGAAAAGACAATTTAATAGCAGATGCACTTTCCCGTGTATATAAATATTATTTCATGTACACTTTGTATAATTCATAACAGTTATTCTTATGTAAATTTTTTACCTCATGTATAATTAACATATGGTAAAAAGAAAGCTTTATTATAGAAATCTTTCTTTTTCTTTATGGATGAAGTGTTACGTATATGTAATTTAATTACTTGTGTGTTAGTTTTAAATTTCTTTTTTATTTTATTTTATCCCTTTACATGTTATTATAATGATAACTTTATTCACCGGATTTAACATTTTTTCCAGAAAATTCAGTTCAGTTCTGTTAAACCTGATTGAAACGCAATAGTTTGAAACTTTGTCTCTCGGAGACCTAGATTTCGGAGTCTGTTTCAGCTCTGTGGTAAATAACTTTTTTTATTATTGAATCTTATAGTAAGATTTGTTCAGTACAATCGAATTCGTACATGGCCTACGTGATAATTGACATATGATGTTACTACGTCTCATGAAAAGAAGTGATCACGTGACCCTATCACGTGGTTCGTTTTGCGTTTCAGTTGGAGTTAAAGTGACGTATCACAGTGTTTTTCTAGTCAGTCGTAATTCGTACTTTCGGGTTCAAAGGTATTATTTTGTTGTTGCCAGTTTGATTTCCTTTTTTCTATTTTTCGAATTTAAGAATTTATTTCCCAGGAAAATACTTGTGCTCATCAGAATTCTTGGACAAAGACATTTACTGAAAATTATTCGGAATTCTAAAGCCGGAATATTGTTCTTGGTGGTTCAATAAGGAACTGTTGACACGACAACACAAAGCAGATTATAGAGGACGTCATCGCCTTCCATTTTGGAACTTCACCGGGGTTGGAACTTTGATTCATTTAGAACTTTGTAGTAATAGGACTTATATTTTTAATTATTGGATTAATGTTTGGATTTGATTCATAAACCGTAATACCTTTTTCATATTTTTAAATAATACATTGCTTTAAACTCTTTATGTACTATACATGATATTGCACTATACCACACCCACGCATCCGTTAAGCCAATTCGTTTTACGAATTGCCCTTAAATGATCAATGCGATCACCGTATCACTCCGTTCATCAACAGATCGATCTCTCGATCAATCGATCCATCCATCCATCTCTCTCACTCAATAAAATTGGTTAACGAGCATCGAATTTCAATTACTTCATAGGGACTAGGTAAATACAACAACTTCAATCATGACTTAAACAAACGGCTTCCCTGTTTTTGTCCGCATAGCAGGAATATTTTTGCCTTTTATTCAGCAATGATGTTTCAGTCAGGATCGTCTCGCAACTATGAGAAAAACACCACATGTAGTTCTGTCATTTTATTTGGAAATGAGAACTGAGGAAAAACTGTTTTAGGTACTCTTGTACGAAAATTAAAATACTTTGACATTTGGCCGTAGGCAATGTTCTTTTATTTTTATGGATGAGGAAGTATTTTGGCTGGGAAGGCAATACCCACGATTCACTTTGCTTTGCGGAACGAAACAAGATCACGTATATGTTTCTTTTTTACATTTGGAGGAAAGGTATGAGGAATGAAGATGAAAGAATGAATCCTCAATTCTCTCTCTCTCTCTCTCTCTCTCTCTCTCTCTCTCTCTCTCTCTCTCTCTCTCTCTCTCTCTCTCTCTCTCTCTCTCTCTCTCTCTGATTCTTTAGCAGCGTTGAAAATTTATCAAATTATAGGTTAAATTATCTGCATCATCGTCTCCGCGCCGTAATAGTAGCAGCATAGCAGTAGTTTTACTATTATGGTTGTTGTTATGTTCCTTTATTATAAATAATAATTAAGGTTGTTGTTATTTTCTCTTATCACGAATAAGTATGGTTGCTGCTTTGTTCTCTTATTATGAATAATTATGGTTGTTGTTATGTTCTCTTATTATGAATAATTATAGTTGCTATGTTCTCTTATGACGAATAATTATAGTTTGTTGTTGTGTTCTCTTATCATGAATAATTATGGTTTGTTGCTATGTTCTCTTATCATGAATAATTATGGTTGTTATTATGTTCTCATATCATGAATAATTATGGTTTGTTGCTAGGTTCTCTTATTATGAATAATTATGTTTGTTGTTATGTTCTCTTATCATGAATAATTATGGTTGTTGTTTTGTTCTCTTATCATGAATAATTATGGTTGTTGTTATGTTCCCTTATTATGAATAATTAGGGTTGTTGCTATGTTGTTTTATCATGATTAATTATGGTTGTTGGTTTGTTCTCTTCTGATGAATAATTATGGTTGTTGCCTTGTTCTCTTATCTTGAATAATTATGGTTTGTTGTTATCTTCTCTTATTACTAATAATTATGGTTATTGTCTTGTTCTCTTATCATGAATAATTGTGGTTGTTGCTTTGTTCTCTTATTATGAATAATTATGATTGTTATTTTTTTCTCTTATTATGGATGATTACAGTTGTTGTTACATTCTTTTAGTATGGATGATTATGGTTGTTGTTATATTCTCTTGTTGTGAATGATTATTGTTGTTATGTTATCTTATTATGACTAATTATGGTTGTTGTTATGTTATCTTATTATGAATAATTATTGTTGTTGTTATGTTATCTTATTATGAATAATTATTGTTGTTGTTATGTTATCTTATTATGAATAATTATGGTTGTTGTTTTGTTCTCTTGTTATAAATGTTTATGGTTGTTGTTTTGTTCTTTTGTTATAAATGATTATGGTTGTTGTTTTGTGCTCTGATTATAAATAATGATTATGGGTTGCATTAGATGATCAGCTAATGATTGGAAATTACTGAAACAATGACAACTGCAACGTATGTCGATTTACTACCAAACAAGTAATGCCTGACATAATCATCTTATAATATTACTGGTAGGCGAATGACAGTCGTTCCCACGCCTTATAAGTGTTGTAGTTTGTTTGAAAACATACCGGTAACTGACCAATAATATGCAATTTTAGGGCACTTTTTCCTCGCATATAAGCAAATTTAGATGTTTTAGAAAGAATATTACTAAAACAATATTGTATTTTTATCAATTCAGTAATTCAACAACAAAACAAAATTTGTGTGATTCATTTTTAAAGATAGACAATCGGTTAAAGTTATTGATTAAAACAGACTATGGAACATACTCTGAGTGAAAGGATCTTCGTCAATAACCAGCGTCTTGATACTTGGATCGCATACTTCGCAGTAAATCGCCATTCGCTATCTAGGAATAAACATGAACATACTTAGGTAAAAGGGGAATTTAAAACAGATTCACCATTGTTCCCTAACGGCTGGCAAAGTATTATGTTGCATAAACTCTGAATAAATACTCTTATAGGTTCATGAGCGAAAGGTTTCACGTTTGCTCACAACCCCAACTGGAGTTCCGAAACCAGCAAAAGAAAAGGAATCTTTCTGGATACGCCCCCTTAGAACAGCGAAACCAAACGGTTTAAACCAAGAGGACTAGAAATAGACAGCCATGCACAAATAAGAGGGGTTTTTTTTGCTGCTGACACATTTTCTTTTAAATAATTCTCTAAATTTGCTTAATGGCCTACAATTACTACTATAACAATGAAATATCCGGGATATAATGCGCTTACATAAATGTACATTAAATAACAGATGTCGTTATGGCTCATCGATTTCTAGGTCAAAACAAATATTTTCAAGTACCCGCAACAAGTTGAAATAAACTTGTTGAAACATAATAAATATAAAGGTTTAATTCCTGTAGAAACAGCCATGTAAAGTTTTGCAAACACAACGGTTTTCTGTTTTATTTATTTGTCTTGTCTATGTTTTGTATATGCCTTTGAAAAAGACTCATTAAGAGTCGAAAGCGCTCAGGCTAGTTAGATACTAGATACTAGTTTTGCACTGTTCGTTGTCAGTTTATTGCATTTATCTTAATCAATCCCTGACACACATGATCCCTTGCTGGATCCAGTGCACTTGAAAGGATTGTTATTCGCCATATGATTTGTATTCTTTATATATATATATATATATATATATATATATATATATATATATATATATATATATATACTGTGTGTATATGTTTGTCATGAATGTATATCAAATTTCTCCCCAATGCTTTCTCAATGACTGTTTAAAACATGCTTTATCCTTATTTTATGTGTCCTTTCTTTTGAAATCAAAATACACATCGAATTTGAATTAGTTTCCGAATAAATACATCCTAGAACTGTATTTCTAAATTAATCTCGACAAGCAGTGTAGAATAAATTCAATGTAAGAAAAGCAAACAATCAGATGGAAATATATGATATATTGTGAAGTCTCGTTTCGTAGCCTTTGTTTTTTTTAGGTTCTCTCGTTGTTCTTAAATATCTACTGTCAAAGAAAACGTTGCATGTCGGATATGTGTGAATGTCTGCAGTGTTTTAAATCAACTTCAATAACTTTCTGTCATCTCTTCCTTTTTCAAATGCTCTATTTTAATTGAATACCTGAGATCGATTAGGTATATAAGATAAAGGTTGTTCTAAGTCGGGTTTCCTTAGTTTTAGACACGATCTGTATACAACGTAATTGTTTTCAACAAATGGTCATATAACTCAGTCCTCAATGTTACTTTATTTTACAATTTCTCCAGAAGCTTTGATCTCAGATACAGCTGTAACACTGTGTTAAACATAGCTTGCTTGAAATCATTTCAAGGTAATTCTAAACATGTGGCAAATTAGTTTATGAAAAATAAAAATGGCGAGTAGCATCATATCTAGCAAATGAAAATATGTAACCGGTAGAGTTTAAAGCCCTTAGTCGATACCAAGAGCCAATTGCTACTCCATGGACATATCAATCACCTTTATTTTATTTTATTTTTAAAAATTATTTTGGGTGGGGAGCAAGTGTATTTTAATTTATACTAATTACAAGTATATAGGACAGGAAATGCCCTACAGGTAGGTTATTGGTAATCTGCGCACATTTACATACATGTCGTGACTGAGAGCATAAAATTGTCGGTGACTTGGGCTAATTTTGGAAGCATGTATGGCCTTTTAACTTTTAATGGCATTGGGTACCATATAATATGATTTAAATATAGTTGTGGCTCTTTCTTAGTATTCTGGAGAAAATATGTTAAATTATTGGTGAAATCCCTATGAAACAGCTTAAAACTATTGAAACAAAACATGCATTGCCAGTGGGTTCTGATTTAAGATTAAATATAAATACTTCAAATGTTTATAGACAAATTCTTAAACCTACGTCTATGGATAATAATAGCATGTTTATACATAAACGGGTGGTTAACTGGACGAAAATATCGACCGTCTAGCTGAATGACCTTTTAATGTGTGCTTTGAAATATTCGAAATTCGATAGAGCCAATTGCTTTTATGCTAGAACCTCATAAACACTGACCAAGCGTAGAAAGGTCATTTCTGATAGAGAGCACCACCACGTGACTGCTATCGGAGGCTACATTACGGGGCTATTAGTGAAAAGATGACGCAATTTCATGGATACTGATTGAGCGCGG
>JAECUM010012833.1:0-82374 GCA_016617855.1 Megalonaias nervosa
AAAAGAAATTGGGCTGGATAAAAAACATTGAAACTGAAATTGCTCCAAGTAACCTACAATAACGGTATATTTCCACTTCCCTTGGGACCTATCGAAAGTGTTTATATTATCAATCTTACAAAGTTGCAATTTCTGGTCGGCACAGTAAGGTAAATGTCTTGGTTACGGGGCACACGTATGTAATGTATTTAAGGCTTTGTTGATGTTGTTGTTGTTTCTTAAACCTATTATAAGGTTCTAAAAATCGATTATCATTAATTAAATATAAAAATGTCCAAAGGCCGCCCCCCTCCCCATTCTCTCTCTCTCTCTCTCTCTCTCTCTCTCTCTCTCTCTCTCTCTCTCTCTCTCTCTCTCTCTCTCTGTTGACCATTGTATCAAGATAACGGCGAAAATTCATAAAAAGACGAGAATAACGGATTTTCGCTTGTTTGATACGACAACGTCTCTTGACCTATGAAGAATGATTGTAAATGTTAAGCAGAGAGAGAGAGAGAGAGAGAGAGAGAGAGAGAGAGAGAAACAAATTATGGTCGGTAGTAATGTTAATAAAAGTAGAATAATGACTTAGATCAACTTTAAATATACTTTGCAAACTCTCAGATATGATCTCACCGTTGTAATACAGCAATTAATAATTGCTACAAAAGAATATATCCATTGAAAACTATTTAATAAAGTCATATTGGTTTGTACAGTATTGACGACACTGAGAAAATAATAAAACGTGCAAGGAAAATTTAACAAATATTTACGATAAAAACTAGTGCCTTCAGGACTGAAATGGATAATTTAAAAGACTGCTGCATAAAGTGGTACCAGTTAAAAAAATTACAGCAAAAAATTATATATTATGGACATTCCAAACTTACTTGAACACACATCAATGGGCACAAGGACTCTTGAAACTGAGTGTCAAAAAGGATACAATTAAAGAAAATAAACTGATAAATGCAAACGGGTGTAAAGGAAAAAGCAACTATTTCTTGGATGGCGCTTTTTGAATTCTGTGTTGTACAAGATCATTGTGATGTTCTAACGTATACTTCCGTAAAGATACAAAAATAATCATTGTTTCTTGAAATATTTGTTCATCTTCCCAAAGAATCTAATAACGGGTTGTTGGATATATTCTAATCTTAAATTCCGCCTTTAACATTTATTCATGTATTGAAATATTCTTTATCACGGCTTGAGGAATGCAAGTTACAGGTACATCAAATAAATAATTCACGTGAATATGCCATTGAAACAAAATAAATCAGTTTTATCAGTTTTTGTGTACAATTTGTATAAACCTTTACAATAAATCTCCACATGACAGTGACTTTTATATTGGACTGAAGCTATATCAGCAACGCTTATCTTGCAAAATATATCTTTATCAAAAGAAGACAATTAATCATTACAGCATAAAAGGAACATGTACGTATTTTTGCCTTTTCTAGATTCTACGGAAGAATATTCATAATGTTTCCTAAGAACTTGTACATGTGTAATAATATGTTAAGATTAACAATTATGACTTGCGGTGCGTTAACCAATGGTCCATATATTCACAGTGAGAAATTATTTTTAAGTAATTTGATCCTAACGGCAGTTACCCGGGAGTAAATCAGGAATGGTAAACACATGGTATAGTTGCAGAAGAAACCGTAATAGCTTAACGAGAACATATCAAAGATGATTGGGGGAAACCTTGCTTACTCAGTTATTGAATACATTATGGTCCATTTGCATTGACCCATCCTGGTACTACATTAAATAAACCTAGACATTGTACTCTTCGTGATTTGTACCAGCCACCATAGGGAGATTAAGAGCTTAATCCAACACATCATTGTATTATACACACGTTTTGTAGTATGAACCTGAACAAAGCGCACAAGTAGCAATATCTCAGTTGAGGTCCAATGTTATCGTCGTAAGTGAATCATTTTGCAATTTTTTTTTTTTTTAATGTAAATAATGCAGTGGTTAACAAGGCATGCTTGTAAAAGACAATAATTTCGTGTGACCGTGATGAGCATTTCAAGATGAATGACTGCAAAATCATCAGGACATACAGAAATTTGTGTTTGCCAGAAAATAATTGAGAACTCTATCATGAAAGCTCAGTAGGGAAAGATACGATCAGGAGCCGGTAATCCACAAAATACTGGTAGAGAATCAATTTGTTTCACAGAACACTGGAACAGAATCTATTCAGTTTAGATATTACTGGAAGAGAATATATAATCTGTTCAGCTCACAGAATACGAAAAGAAAATTAAAATACTACTTGACATTTATATGGAGGACATTGTCCAATATATCCTCTTGATTTTCTTCAGAATATAAAATATTTCTTTCCCTTCACAAATACTTCTAACTTTGTAGACTTTTGAAACCATGGTTACGGGTTTCAAAATGTCATCAGTAGTGTCTTATTACACCAGGTTCAATTTCTCAACAGATTAAAGACAAATACATGAACGGAATTCCTTTCTTTTCTGATTCCATAACTTAAGACACAATTGATATCATTGATGTGGAAGTTGAACGACTTTAAGAATTGTAGTACTTGACTCACCATGAAGTACTCTTAAATAGGCTTTCATGCAATGTGAAACTGATGTCGAACGTTTGTTCATTCTAACAATGTAATGATTGGTGTTGAAGTATTAACTAATTGGATTTATTCACAAGACAACACGTTAAGGCAACAGTTTACAGAAGCAACGAAGTATTTTTAGCTGAATTTTGAGAAGTATACGGGATAATAAAGTGCACGAAACAGATCACAAATACACTAATTTCCAAATTCTTCGGAATATACAGTTAGATGAAAATTTATATGCTCATATAATGCATATTTATTTTGCTTCCGATGATCAGGTAAATGTGATCGTTAGCATAAAATCTATGCTGTTCTAAAAATTTCCATTTAAGTAAAGGGTTGGAGAATTGGGTTTAAAAGATTTCAAATGGTGGTAATTGCGCTGTCTGTGAAACATCTCCCATATCCGGTGCAGCTGGGTAAGAATTTATATAAAACGAATGAATAATACATCACATTTCAGCAGCAATTGTTACATCTGAGAAATTTAATGAGACGTATATTATCCATACAATGCAGGGATATAATAATAATGGATATCAATGCTATATTAAAATCAGAAAATAGACATTATACGTTAAATTTGATTATTTTTCTGCAATGCTAAAGGATAAATATGCTATAAATGACAATAAACAAGAATTCGAGATTCTAACAATTTAATGGCAATTAAATACGCAGAGGAAATGTTGGCCTGGTTATGGAGAGGTTTAATGCATTATCAGTATTGCGCAATCAGATACGGTAAACAAAGTATGAACTTTACTTCCTGAACAAATTATTTGCCATGTGGAATAAAGTCATATCTATAAAACCATTCAGCACAAACCAATCATCGTAAACAAAACAAAACAAATTATCATGTGAAGAATTATTGGAATACGTCCAAGCATAAAATAAGATTGAAAATTCAACTGTTATAACAGACAGAGGGCATACTAGTTAGTGGAATACCCACAAAGAACATTTTTCTGACATTTAAATGGTGTTTCTAAAGGAACACTCATTACATGATAATATGTGGGTTTGCAAACATGGAGAGACAACGTTGGCACTGGATTTCGTAAAAACGGCTTATAAGAACTGTCTTTGCTATGCCGTCATCATCTGTCCAGCATTACTGCAAAATAAGACTTAGAGCAGGAAATTACTTTTCAGTGATGACAATTTAAGTCTGATGCTTCCTTGCGATAAATTAATCCGGGTTTAGAGTTACGTATTGATATTTTCCAGGGTACAATTTTTTTTGGTGCTAGCCATGACAATACGTAAACGATGTTACCATTCAGTGGAAGGTATGAAAGAATAGTTATATGGGTTATAGTGCAGAAGTATATCTCGATTGTGAAAGATTTTAGAGGGAACTTAAGGCTCCTCTTTGTCTTTTATTCGAAAGATAAACAAAACAACATTGGGCAGAGTGTTTGATTGCATGATGTCCTCCATGATTTGATGATGAAAGAGTAGAAGTAGAACAAAATAAAAACATATACCAACAACAATAAGAACAACAACTGCATATTCGTTTAACAGTTTCCGTTTGATAATAGATGAAAGAGTAATCGGATTGAAGCGTTTATGTCATCCATTTAATAGCTTTCTTCATCCTATACCGATTAAAAAACATTATGAAATGTGTATTATATTTCTCATGATTACTGACTTATTTTCACAGAACACAACATATATTGTCTTTCTTGTAACTACTCGTGGCGTAGTACTAAATGTTACATTTTATGTCATTGTTCAAGTTAGCTGTCTCTACGCGAATACAAGGCGGTTAAGATCCTCATTTTATCACCGTACCGGCTTTTATCGTGTTTTAGAATTGGTTCAGCCACATGGACAATTCATATACTGTAAATCCTCCATCCTCCATAATGGATTTGGATAATTTGACTGACAATAACCCTTTATCGCTGTTTGTTCTCCTTGCAAATCATAGATCTTTCTATTTTGTAAGAAAACATATTTTCTTTAATGCATATTTTTTTTTTTTTTACTGTAGATCTTACGGAGATTTCCATCTGTTTCACAAATACGGAAATATTTATGGGACTGAAGAAGTCATTTTAGTCACTGATTGCTTTCTGTTTCAGAGTGGTGCTTAACTAAGTGCACGACTTTAACCGTGGGAATAGTTGCCAGTTGCATACATAACTGCAAAACGAAAATGACTTAGTTTACCATGGTGAATAAACTATTTATCTTTGTTTGTTAATAGTGGCAAATACTTGGACACTAGCAGTTGTAAAACCTTTTTCTCCTATATTACCCCTATAAGTTACTTTTGCAATGGCCATCAATCATTTTCTTATAGAATGAATTTTTGAGGCGTTAATGTGTAGTATTAGTAATAGTCGTGTAGATGTGCCTCAAAGTTAGCTTCGGAAATATTACACATTCTTTCATCGTCTTACCAACGCATTCAATTCTGTGAGAGGGTTTTGATTTATTTTTGGTTGGCCATCTATAGTTTTTAATTGGTGTCAATCAAATAAAGGATTTTCTTATCTACATACATAATGCATGAACTTGACATCGACTTTCCCAATGTGCTATCACCTATTATTTTACATCCATCGTGAAAATAACCTCGCTAGTTTTTATTCATCTACCTAATATCATGCTGTTTCTGTAATCCCAGACTCTATCATCAAAAGCATATCATAGTCTGTAAATAATTATAATGCAACTTGGCTGCTTTTCAAATTAGCATGACTCTAGAAGCATCGATAACTGTATTAATTTGCAGGATCTAATCAATTTTTCGAATAGAAATACTTCCAAACGTTTACAAATGGCACACAAGATTATGTAGTAGTCATGTAAGCCACACAGTATTGTAAAGCTAAAATTATTTATATTTTTATCATTCTTTTAGTCTTGAGATGATTTTCTTCATCCTCATAAAGTTTGATAACATTTATCTGTGGAAGAATGGTTGTCTGGTCCAAACATTCAATGCTGCATTTGTATTTATATGGGTAGTTGTTTTCTTTTTAAGCATTTATTTTTATATTTTCAAAATATTTCATTTTTGTCATGAAATTGGCATCGTTGATATTCCGCCCATGTTGTTCAAAACTTAGACCCACTAACCTTCAGCTGTGAAAATAATCTGAATGTTCTCTTCATAACAATATATTTTTCAAATATATCAAATCCAAAATAGTTTCCAAATGATTAAAACAGTCCATCAATATTTGGTATATAAGCTACCATTCGATCTGGTTGGCGTTCACCGATGTCTTGATAAGCAGAAACGACTCACAGCCTGATAAACTAAGAATGAGCAGTGTTATGTACTTTAGAAATGTGTATTTAGGTCCCACTTGTTATGTGCCCGAGGTCTGTGCTTACTAGATAAACGCAGTGATCTGTTATAGGGACATCTTTTTATGTCTCACATATATGACATGTTAAAATGTTTCTGTCGACGTTTGTAAATAACACCGCATCATAGTAAGGTGGTCCAAGTTCATTATAAACTAACACTGCTTTTTTCTGCAATGCTGTTAGAATGTTTCAGTGCAAACTGTTCTTCTTTAGACTGTTTGCTCATAGTCTTTTTGTACAGATTTGAGGAACAATTATGAAGCAAAGAGTGCTTATATAATTCGTAGCTTGGATTTTATTATAACCGTCTTTACAAGAATATACTGGTTTACGATAGTTGAAATCACAAAGCAGAACGTCCCAAACTTTTATGTGTTGATGGTGGTTATTTAAAACTAAAAACACGACCAAACAGGGACATTTTTTCTATTGAGTTATTCGCCTGATCTTGATGGTCATTCAATTTAATTTTGTGTTAAAATGACTGAAGCACTTACTTGTAGAAGAAGTTAATTTTCTTAGAGTATTTGTTTATTTGAAATGTAACAAAGCTTGACAACTCCTTTTTTCGATAGTAACGATATTTGTTTTCAGGAAACAAAATTTGCATTTCAATATAATGTCTTCTCAAATTTGCTTTAAGGGCCTGTGTTTCATTTTTGTTACATATTCGCGTATGTTTTAAACTCATTTTACAGTTAACGAACATCGTCTTTTGTGTTCCACCTCTATGAAACTGATGCTATCACCTGTCAGTGTTTCTCTTGAAGGATCTGTATAGATGGTATTGCACAGGACTTAAAAATAGATTCAAAAAAATCATCCGTAATCCTTACTGTGAACATTAACGCAGGCATATTCTTCTTCGTCGATTTTATTATGTCAATGTTTCATCCTTTCCTCACGGATTAGCATAGGTAATCTTAAATACTCTATTCCGAGTGACCAGTTTTTTTATCAAGACTTATTTTCTGATAAACGTTTTTGTGCTCCGTTTTATTTTATTATTTCATTTCTGTTCAAAATTCTTAACGCCCATCCACTGTGATACTAACAGCTAAACAATCATTGGGGTTATTTTGTCCTATTACGTGTGTAATCTAGCATGAACTTTGGAGAACCAAAGTCTCTAATCTCACTTCTTGTTATATTTTTTGTTTCAAGTATGCTGTGCCAAAGTTGATTGCTTGATTAGACCTAATGTATCGTTCACTACAATAACAATATAATTTCACGAAATTAAGACATATTTGTGCATCGCTGGTATTTTCTTTATTTCGTTGGACCGTCCTGTTGACCTACACTACCTGTTGGCATTTGTAGCATCTTTAATGTGTTCATTTATTTACTATTTTTTGGTTTGTTTCCCTTCGCTTTCTAAACCGATTTTGTCGCTTTTAAACTAATGACACTAAACATTGAACCATACACACAATAAATATGTCTTTGCGCACTAAAGCTTTTAGCTACTTTAAAGTGCTAAGATTTGTCAGGACAAGAACTCACGGTAAAATGTTGAGCTTGTTTTTATTACTTTTTTCTGGTGGGGAGTAAGGCATTATCTTGTTGCTTAAGGGACGATCTGTATTTCAAAGAGTTTGATTACAGTCATTTCACGACAAAAGACCCTTTTGATTGATGTTTATAATATTTTGAAATGGCTATAGGCTGTTGTCTAATCTACTGGAGGTCAGATTGGGTGTTTCAACTAAAATCCTATTTTACATCTTTTAAGTTCATGTAGGAATGTCAGTCTTTGATAAATACAGAAGCATATGACAACTAGTTTCAGATAAATATATCCTGTCATGGAAAAGTTCTCTGGATTAACCATGTGATTATTTTATTATTAAAACTATGAAGCCGATTTTAAGCTTGACAATTATTCACCTTGCATTCATAAATCTACATTTCATTTACTAGATTTTGATCAACCTCTTACTTTTGATCAATTAAAACGGGTCGAAGTGACAATTATGTTTATAATAATGATTTTGTTTTGTAATTTATATCGTTTGAATCAGAATATAATTTATTTGTACTAGTATGCTCTAATTAATCTAACGAAAGAACCGTGTCTATTCCTCGTTATTTGTGGCCGTGGCCGTTATTGATGAGATTTGTGCCAAAATTGTTGTATTAATCCAGAGATGTACTTCAAAAATTATCTAAATTAATGTTTGATCTGTGTGAAAAAATATTAGGCAATGAAATAATCTGTATGGATTCTTTAAACGCTCCAAATATAAAGGAAACTCTGACATTGTGAACATTTTAAAATATGTTGTTCATATACTTAAGGATTCTGCAATAATTCGTGTTTTCTGTAAGCTATTTGTGTTTTCTATTCAACAAGTTTGAAGTGAAGTATATACCTAACTGATTCATTGTAACGAACACTTTGAAAGTTAAAGTAATGGCCAAAAGGTATAATGATTCTTAAATAAAAGAAGTGTTAATACGAAACATTGTGAACTACGAGACAAACACAGTTCTACATTGCCCAATGTAAAGTTCGACAGTGCACCGTGAAATAACTCCATTAGATACAATTCACCCGTATGGGTGAGGATGGAATAATGGGCCGCAATACTTTTAAAATTGAATTAGCAAATGCTGAAAGATTTGCAAAATTTTACACAATAATAAATTCTGACGCAATATCGATTTTCTCTTTTGCGTTCAAAACCCTTTGTTATTCAAGGCACTTATGTGCCTAACATATTGAAATAACGCACTATTGCTTGACAAAATGATATTTTGATTTTACTATAATTTTAAACAACATGAACCCTTAACGAAAGATACAAATAAGCCCCAGTTGAAGATTACGTTTTAACTGGCTACAGTAAATGTAAAGTAAAGAACTAAAGAACACAGATGGTACTGAAACGTTACAATCTTCCGCTTAAAATCATTTTCGATTGCTTGCAAACACTTGTGCCTAAATTACAGAAACAAAAATCAAGAATTCAAACATAGATTCTTTGCATTCAAGGCATGAAATGTGTCGCTCTTCAACATATTGCAGTTGAAAAAAATCTTCAACGTTTGCTTCTTTGCCGCTTTATTAAGCAATATGTTAAATTTAATGGGATATGTATCTGATTTTAATAGCCTCGACTTGTACGGTTTGTCGGTTCTTTCGAAACAGGCTACCGATTTGGAAGCAGAAATCAATAAAGCGATGAAGTTGAAAACGTGGTAAGTGCTTGATATATATTTGATTTGGACGTACGGGTCAGTATAGCTATGACGTTGAAAACCTGGTAGATGCATAATATATATTTGATTTGGAAGCACTGATCAATATAGATATGACGCTGAAACCTAGCAGGTGATTAATATATACTGGATTGGCTTCATCTTATGGTTCACTCATAAATTAAATTTATCCTAAGAGAGAGATAAAAGTAAATCTAAACCGAATGATGATGGGTACTGTAGCCAAGATCAGATGAATTTAATACAATCCCTATTGAAAGTATGCATGTTAACACTATCAATGAATTGTAGACAGTATCGCATGAAGAATCTAACCCTATTTTCGCAGCTTTATTTCTTGCAATAGATAATAATTAAAATGCATCGACTCTATGACTGATGTTTACACATCTTTCCTCTCGTTACAACAAATGGTATTCATTATGTTGAAAGTATCCATAATTTAATTGACACATCTATTTAGGTTTGAGGCTATATAGTCTATACACTATGAACATATGATTGTATTATTAGTCATATGTATTTATCAAGGAACGCTTGCACCATACGCCCCACCCATTTGCAGAAAAGTCATTGGCGCAGTAATACTGTCAATTACTGCACAAACAATCTATCGGTTGAAATAAGCATTCATGCAAGTGAAGACAAAATTTAAACAAAACAGGGACATGTTATCCTATTCTAACAGTGGTAGTTTTTATACCTTTTATGACGATTGATTGAGATTAAGTTGTAAGTCTCATTTGGCAATATATATTGACTGTAATATATATATATATATATATATATATATATATATATATATATATATATATATATATATATATATATATATATATATATATATATATATATATATATACTATACATATACACACACACTGTGCGTGCATGGGTTAGCTTTAAGTAGTTAATATCACGCTAGTTTATTACCTCTGCAACTGACACAACAGTTTAAACCTGCTTCCCCAGAACGTGAAACTCGTCTTTGAGATACAGACATTAGCAAAACGTGTTCCATCAGATGATGTGATTTGAAATAGATGAATTTAAAACTGTATTAGTTGCGAAACCGTACTACTATGAAAATAATCCAATTCTTTTAAGCATCTATATTTAATCGAAATAATGTTAGAGCGAGCTGACAGGAATTGTTCATGATGCAGATTTGTTAGACGAAGAGTTATACTGCGGCGAAATATGATTTAAACTACAACTAATGTTTACTTCCATTTGCAATAATTAACAGAAAGTGAAATCCGCTGGCATAACTTGTTTCGAAGTACCAAATTCGCCTGGCTTAAATCTCCTTTTTTTTCTTTTTTTTTTTCTAGTGTTTCAGTGCACGTCTCGATATTCTCTGGGAATATATAGCAAGATCGGGGTAACTGAAAGTGACATGCTTTTGAAACAGGCAGCATGAGGAAGAATACCAGAGTATACACGCAACATAAAGGCAAGACATGATAGTATACAGAAAGTATACGGCCAAGACATGATAATATATAGAAAGTATACGGCCAAGACATTGTTGTAAACAGAATGTATACGGCCAAGACATGACAGTATACAAACTGCATAAGGACCAGACATCATATTATACATGCAGCAAAAGGAAAAACCTCGATACTATGCAGGCAACACGAGGAGAAGATATCATATTATACGTGCAGCAAAAGGACAACACAGGATAACATACAGGAAGCATCATTATCAGACATGATACAATGCAAAATGAAGAAACATTTTTACATTGAATCAAAAGTTTCGCGTGCGATCTGCGTTGAGAGTGATACATAATTCCAATCATTACTGAAGTGATCTCTATAAACATTTAAGGATCTTTTATTACCGTTTTGAAGAATAATGACTCAAACCATTAGTCTATAGCTTATGGCATTATGACAAACAACATAAACCGTCACTCTGTATTTATGACATATTGACTAGAAAGATATCTGAGACATCGTTATCATGACAAAGAAGACATTGAATACATATTTATCATGACAAAGAAGATATCGGAGACATCTTTATCATGACAAAGAAGATCTATGAGATATCTTTATCATGACAAAGAAAATATCTTATACATCTTTATCACGAAGTTTACGACCAGTGCTCCAACATTTTGTATTTATTTCTACTATGAAACTGTTTCTGTTTTGTCATCCGTGTGTAGTGTACGAGTTTGATTTGAGTGTGATTTAAACGTCGAAAGATCGGGGAGGTCAAATACCAAGCAGTACTATTTTTTCAAAATCAAATCACGTCGTTTTCTCTGAATGGTCACTGCTTCACCGCTTTGCATTAATGAGAGAGAGAGAGAGAGAGAGAGAGAGAGAGAGAGAGAGAGAGAGAGAATAATGAATTTAGTGGGTTTGTTTCTGAAACGATTTGTTTGCTTAATGGATGTAAACTTAGACCAACGCTTTCTCTTCCATACAAACCATGCTTAAGAGTGCTAAGTGGTACTATTGAACAACAAATATCGATGCATATTATTTTTTCGATGCATTTAATCTGAAAATAGACATAAAATTTGCTTGCAAAATCACAGCAGTGAAAACAATGTCGTTTTCGCTTTGAACTATCGACAATTAGGAACAAAACATTTTGCAGAAATTAGTTCCAAGACTAAGTGTTGTTTTTGTTTTTGTCAATGTTTATATGAGTCTGATAAAATCAATGCGACATGACCAATACGCATCCCCTTTTAAGGTAATCAATAATTTAATTTCATCGATTTTGACTCACATCTCATAATGTGTTGGTGGCGCAGAAGAGAAAAAAAGAGAACGTGTCAAACATCATGGTCTTCTATTGCATGCATGCGTTTCTAATGTGACGCATATGTCTTTATTGCTCTATGCATTTACAGAATCTTAACGTTAATACTGAAACATAATGTGTTGTTTCCATTATGTTAATTGAGTCCTTTGTCATCTTTGATAATAAAAATAATCGTGACAAAATATATTTGAATGACGAATCAATATTGTACCCATTATCTGAGTGCAATTAACTTCGAGCACTGCCACATTTGCAAGCAAATATTTAGCATCAAACTTATATGCTAAACAAATAAACCGATAAAGAAGGTTTTGTGAATTATATACTTCCTAAATAGTGTTTGAGCCTCTCTGTTGGATAATATTATCGCAGAAGAGACATTTTATACTAATTCAATGTACAAGTTATGAATTGCCAAACAGTTTTTTTTCGACAAATGAAGTAGCAATAATATTAATAAGAAATATACAGGATAGCATCATCTTCACATTTCTGTCAAGAGTAAAGTAGTTCAGATAACCGCGCTGGGCTTTCAAAGCGTTCTTCTTCACAAAGTTAAAAGGGAAACACCAAAATCTCCCCAAAATTCCTAAGTTACTACTATTTAGGAAAGAGTTAGTTTGGGGTATTGAAAAATGATTACCCAAGTCATTCGGCACCGCGTCCTTGTCAGCTATTGTAATAAGGTAAAGTGCTTTGGGGAGGTTGGTAGCTGTTTTAAATTCAATTGCGAAATACGGTGGAATGCTCCATTAAAAAGCCTTGGTTCTCTCTCAGTAAAGTTTAGCAAACTAAAATTTCCGTTTATATTAGTCATATGAACATGCCATGAAGATTTCACTATGTAATATAAATATTTGCTTTGTGTAGGATGAAACGGAGTGTATCCTTTTAATCTGATCTAAGGCTATAGGAAAACACTAGTATTTGATATTTGACATAAAATTATTTACATTGTTTTACCAGCTGTATGTCAAGCACATGCAAAAGTCATCAACGGACTTAGATGGGTTTATAATTTCAATCGACGTTCCAGATGATTTTTATTTTTCAAAAATATTTTACTTCCGTGCAAATTCTGGATAGCGGGTATTTTTGAGGACGTCAAAATGTATCACTTTGAAAAAGAAGGGTATACATTATTGGCCAGTTATCTTTAGCAATTGCAGACATAGAAAGGTTTCTTCTTTTAGAACAGACAATGAGAAATATCCTGGACGCTGATCTACACTCAGATATAAATTATTACTTAGACAACGCGTACAAAATGCAGTACAACCAAAATAAAAACGAACCACATAACTGCAAGTAAACAACACAAACCATGAAGATCAAACCATATCAACTAACTATATTATTTCATTGATACCTCAGATTGTCCTAAACCAATGTCAAACTACCGTATGATTCTTATATTCAAGCGCCTTTATGTTGATTCCCACCGGCTTCCTTCATTAACACACAAACATATATATATATATATATATATATATATATATATATATATATATATATATATATATATATATATATATATATTAATTTTACGGCGCATCAGCACTGTTAGGCTATTTAGCGCCCTACAAAAGGTTATATCTTGAATCATTTAAAAGTGGTTTAAGGTTTCATATCGACCAGCGATATAAAACCAGAATTGAAGGTAAAACGATAAGATGGTAACGGTAATAAATAAAGCTTCCCGATCAACGGGGAATGTAAATGGTGTATGTTAATGAAGACAGATGAAAAGGTATTTAAAATAAAGGACGGAATATACATTGCATAAAACTGCTGAAGGTGATAGCATAAAAGTTATAGCTTAGGATAGATGTTTACTTATTTCAGGAATTCTATAATACAAGTTATGTTTATTGTATCAAAGAGTTCCTTCTTGTCATGCACATTGTAATACTGATCGCGCGTAGGTTGGAGGTCGAAACACTCCATCATAAAATGCTTAACAGTGAATGGTTCATTGCAAGAAATGCACTTTTCTCCTTTAAGTATGTGGGAATGGGTTATATAAGTATGACCAATTCGAATTCTTGCAATGACTACCTACTCCTTACAGATGGTTATGTAAGAAGGAGTCCATTCTCCTAGGGTTGGCTTGATGGCATGAAGTTTGTTATTCACTGCATCATTTCATGATACCTGCCACTTCTGATGTAAAGACTCTTTGATACCAGGTTTAAAATCAGTATACGGTATTTTAAAATCAGTTGGTTCGAATGATACGGCCATTTTAGCAGCGCGATCTGCTTTTTCATTACCTTTAATGCCAATATGGCTGGGTAACCAACAGTATACTATATTGTGGGAGGTACTCAGCTCAGTATTTTTGACGAGAATATTGGTTAATAATGGGTTCTCAAGTTTTCTATTGTGTAGTGACTGAAGTACTGATAGCGAGTCGGAGAAGATGATTCTGTTTAAAATACGTTTGTTTTCGATATATTGCAGAGCAAGGTCTATTGCTCTGATTTCGGCTGAAAACAATTGATGTACCATCTGGTAAGTGAACTTTTGTTGTGTGTTTTCCACTAACGAAGGCTGCAGAAGCCTTTTCCTCATCCTTTGATCATCAGTATAAATTCTTGTGTTGTTTTCAGATTGGGTGAGGAGTTCATGATAAGAGTTGTGGAAGATGGAAGGGTTTGTCTCCGATTTTTTTCCATCATGTAACGTAAAAATTACTTTTGGTTGTTTAAGTAGCCATGAAGGTGTTTCGGAGATAGACGTTTTCTGAATTTTGGGAAGATCAATTTTGGTACTGTCAAGGTTGGGTGATAGTCTAATGCCGAAGGAAGGTATGGCGTTTGGTTTATTTTCGTATAAGGTTTTGTATTTGGGTTGAAAAACAGCCGAAAAAGCAGAGTTCAGAGGGTTTGTTCTTAATTTGAGAGCATACTGTGCGGAAAGCATTTTTCTACGATGTGATAAAGGTGGTTCGTTCGCTTCAAGGAGAAGGCTTTCACACGGGGATGTCTTAAATGCTCCTAGAGCGAGTCTTATTCCTTGATGATGGATTGGGTCAAGCATCTTCAAATAGGACTTCCTAGCTGAACCATAAACAACGCAACCATAGTCCAGTTGGGAACGGATAAACTTTCTATATAAATTGAGGATGACTTTTCTATCAGCACCCCAGTCAGTGTGCGCTACTACTTTAAGTAGATCTAGATATTTCAAGCATTTAGCTTTCAAGTTCTTTAGGTGTGGAATAAAAGTCAGTTTTCTGTCGAACATAATACCTAAAACTTTTGTTTCCTCAACAACTGGAATAGGTGTTCCGTCCAGCGTTAGCTTAGGTTCATCATGACGTCTTCGTAACTGACAGAAATGCATACATACTGTTTTTGGTTTCGAGAATTTGAAACCGTTAGTATTGGCCCAATTTTGAATCTTGTTGATATTTTTCTGTAGTTGTTCCTCAATTGCATGCATGTGCTTTGATCGATAACATATTAGAAAATCATCAACGTTTAAGGAACAATCCACACCAGGACACTTGGTGATGCTATTGATTTTGATGTTGAAAAGCGTCACAGATAAAATACTGCCCTGGGGCAGTACATGTCGTGTCATAGGCTTTTTCTAAGTCAAAGAAAACTGCTACTAAATGTTCCTTCTTGATAAAAGCGTCGCGAATAAATGTTTCCAGTCTAACCAGATGATCATTGGTGCTACGACAATAACAAAAGCCACTTTGGAAAGGAGATATTAAATTGTTGGTTTCCAAATACAATACAAGCCGCGAATTTATCATTCGTTCCATTGTTTTGCACACGCAGCTCGTCAGTGCAATGGGTCGATAGTTGGTAGGATAAGCGCTATCTTTACCTGGTTTGGGAACTGGTATTACTGTTGCTTCTTTCCAAATGTTTGGTACATTACCATTAATCTATAAATCATTGAAGATTTCCAGAAGAACTGTTAATGGTGGTTCTGGAAGGTGTTTCAAAAACTGGTAATGTATATCGTTAGGCCCAGCTAATGTATCATGGGTCTTATTCAAAGATTCCATAAGTTCCAACAGTGAAAACGGGTGATTATAACTTTCTGAGTTATTCGATGTGAGTTTCAACTGTGTCTTTTCTTTTTGAGCTTTTAATCTTTGGAAAGCTTCTGAATAATTAGACGATGAGGAATGTTTAGAGAAACTATCAGCAAGTATATTAACTATGTCATGTTTGGAATTGAAATTGTTGTTATTTAGTTTCAGATGTCGGAAAGAATTGTGTTTTCCCTTTCCATTTATTTTGCGGAGCGTGTCCCAAACTTTCTTTATAGAGGGACGATAATTTATATTTTTTTCTATGATGTTCTTTTACTTTCTTTAATCGTGCGGCGAGCTTTGGCCTGAACAATAAAGTACTTAGTTAAATTTTTGGACGTTGGACGATTATTAATTTTTTTCAGTTCTTCTCGGCGTTGTCTAATGGCTTCTTTACATTCTTTGGTGAACCACGGTTTTTGAGTTCTTTTACAGTTCGGTGAGGACTTACGAATGGATTCTTCTGCAATCTCAATTAAGACAGTGGTAAAATATCGAATAGGGTCATTGTAGTTTAGAACGGTATCCCTGTTAAGCCTAGTTGTACAAAGCGTTTCAAACTTGACCCAGTCGGCCTTCTTTAAGTTCCATTGTGGAATTGCGTCATCAACTATAGAGTTAATATTTTCAAAGGAGACTGGAAAGTGATCACTGCTGTGAAGGTCATCAGCGACCTTCCAATTATAATCTAAGAGTAGCGAAGGAGAACAAATTGTCAAGTCAATGCACGTGTATGTACCCGTTCCAGGGTGTAAGTACGTCGGAGATTTGGTGTTATATAGACACAAATCGTGTCCAGAAATGAAATCTTCTACTTTGTGGCCTCTGTCACTTATGTGATTTGATCCCCATAAAATGTTATGGGCATTAAAGTCCCCGAGTAAAACAAATGTCGCGGGAAGTTGTTGAACAAGAGTGTCTAATTTATTTGGTTGTAGGTTGGTGTTTGGTGATATGTAAATAGAACAAAAGGTAATCACTCGATGTAGAGTGACACTTACAGCTATGAAGGGCTCTATTGTTCACAACAATAGAAACTCCTCCTGAGGCCCTGTCAACATTATGAAAGTAGATGTTAAACAGGGAGTAGTTTTTAAGTGTGATGTTATCCGTATCTTTTTAAAATATTTCCTGAAGGCATAGTACTGCAGGATCATATTCGTTTAAAAGCAGAAAAATATCATTGTAGTTGGCTTTAAGTTCTCGACAGTTCCATTGTATGATGGTTATCTTCATTATATGTTTAAAGTACAGATTGTGAAGCTAGGTTAGACCTTTCGCGGAGACAATCTGTATGGTTATTTCTCTGGAGGAAGTACGGAGATGATTATATTTTTGTTATTTCTTCTGCATCCATGCACTCAATATCTCCAAACCTAATATAGAGTTTGATGGGGTCATCTGACCCTCTTTGCTGCCTATTTCCTTGAGATTTGTTTTTATTCCTTGGTGATTTCGGTGGTGGGGTATTATTAAATGTTGTTTGAGTTGATGCCGTGTTTTTCTGTGCTTGTTAATGGGGAGTGTTAGAGCTTGATGTTGAATCGGGTGGATCTGTCTGTGTTTGAGCTTCCTTTGTTGTTTTGGGCTTGTATTTCACTACAGTGTAGAAGGCCGGGCCGGAGAGGGAAGTTTTAGCCTGTACAAGCTTTCTGGCCTCTGGATAGGGGATGTTGGGGGTGTATTTAACCCTCTGTATTTCTTTCTCCTGTTTCCAGGTATCACAATCCTTGGGACTGGCGTAGAGCTCCTTCCCGCAGTTGACACAATGCGGAGTTGCTCTACACGCAGATTCCTGGTGAGAACGATCTCCGCATCTGCCACATATTTGGCTTTTGAAGCATCGGTCTTCATGATGGCCATATTTCTGACATTTATAGCATTGAAGGGGGTTAGGTATGTAAATCTCAACCTTCACTTGCAAAAAGCCAACTTTGACCACTCTGGGTACTGTTGGTTTGTTGAAGGTGAGTACAAAGGCGTTGGTGTCCTGCAGATTGTTGTTATGTTTAAATACGTATTCTGCGGACCGCAGTGACACATTCGTTTTTCATCCCTTCAATGATATCTATGATATCTTTGTCGCTGACTTCAGCCATGTCACGACAGCGAATCACGTCTTTGGACGTATTGAGTGTTGTGTGAGCGAATGAGGTCACTGGAATATCGAAGAATGTTTTCATTTTCAGGATATTTTCTACTTGACCTCGTCGCTCACACTCAACAAGTAGGCAGCCCAATTTCAACTTTTTAACACTTTTTGGTGTGCCGTTCGATCCCGTAATTGTCTTTTCAATAACAAATGGAGAGAGTGCGGAAAGCGGTTTTGAATCGTCTTTAGATTGCATAACCATGAAGCGTGGAAATGACTCCACACGAAATGATTCATCATCTGACTCAGATCCAGTTTTGGTGCATTTGTGTTGATTCTTTTGTGGAATTTTCCATGTTGGTTTGTTCAAAATTCAGCACCCGTACTCCCCACCCACCATGGAGCCCAACAAGGGGACACTTTTAAAGTGCCAGGAATACACAGATGTTATACTCAGTAGGCAAAATCACCTACCTATTGACCCGTTAGGCCACCGCCTTCTAGGAAGTCTTCTAAGACTTTGGAAAGGGAACGTTAAAGGGATCGAATATAGGGGCAACGGTGGTATCAAGAGAGATACAAAGAGAAAGATAAAGAAAGTGAGCGACTAAATAAAGACTTCCTAGGGCTTGGCGTGACCAGCCGATTTGTCGAGACCGGGTCCATCCCGACCACCCGTCTAGAAGAAGTAGAGGCCAAAGCAGTGTATTGCATCGGAAGGCCTCTGCTCAACTACCAGGATCCTTTCCTCCCCGACACGGGATGAAACCCACGGCAACTAGGTTGCCTCTACTTAGTCGCCTCATACGACACGTAGTGAAGACACGTCGGGAAAATTCTACAACCTCGGACCCACAAGGGGATATATATATATATATATATATATATATATATATATATATATATATATATATATATATATATATATATATACCTATATATATATATATATATATATATATAATGGCTATCACGTCCACTCCACGTCAACACCCATCGTCCCTCAGATTTCAGAAGCTGCATTCATTAACCTTATGTTCCGACAGCTCAGTTGCCATTAATAGCTAGTCAGGTATCTCCATACATTCCACGCCAAGATTTTGACAACGCGCAACAATACGAATATTAATACTCCTTTTGCATATCCACCAACATTTTACAAGTAGTTCGTGACGCTTTATCTAATAAAATATGGCACTATTTTTATGTGTTATGATACTAGGAAAATTGTTACCAGCCATTTCTTTGAATAGCCTTTTGCACCTGTCATGTCAGCGATACATCCATAAGTGCTGATTACATATGTGCGCCCCGTCAAAGCAGATGATAATTTGAATTTATAATAATGATTAACACATACATTTCATTTTACTTACACATTGATGTGCTCAAAGGGAATTCACTAACAGATATATAAATGAAATGATGGACATAAAGCACATAAAAACGTAATACTGTTCATTTACCGTATATTTTAACAACGAAGAGCCAGAACAACTGCATGCTCTACGTGAGAAACAACACCTGCTCTGTAACTATTACACATTTAGTTGAGTGGTATTAAATTGTCACTCACAGAAGCACTATTAGTTGTTTTCAGTCAGTGCTCTATATTTCAATCAATGCATGGACTGAATGGGAAAGTAATATTTAGGGAATATGTATTGTCCTCACTTACTTAAAATTATCATCATTCCGCCTTTTCGGTCATAGTTATATCCTGAAATTAAACATTCGTTGTCATTCGTTTGCCACTTTGCCCCTTCCACGAACTTAAAATCCAATCCACGTTTTCACCTGATGGCCTACACATTAGTCTATGAAGCAGAGAATAAACTCAAAGCAATGGCCACTCAAATCTAATTGATTTGGGTGTTTATGTGGGTTCTTAAATCGAAACGAAGCTAGTATTTTGGATAAAATGTACTAAGATGACATAATACAATTATTAAGGTGGACCTCTGACGTAAGTTTACTGTGATAATAGAAGTTCATTTTTTTTGGTCATGCATTTTGTCGTCTACGGGTACTTCAATTATATAAAATGAAACAAGCTTTATACGAGCTTTATACGTGTGTATTTACTGGCGGGGAGAAGGGAACACATAGACAACAGACAGTGTTATAATTGACAAGTCGTTACTACTACTCTTTTGGTATCCCCAAGAATAATTAAAATAGCGTATGAAATTAACATTTGGTTATTGAATAATGAATTACCGTTTGTTCACGAATAATAATTTAGCATTTATTTATGAATAATCAATTAACAAATGATTATGAAAAATTAATTAACACATGTTTATGAATAATAAAGAAATCATGGAAGGTTTGGAAATTGTAGTATTGTATGCTATAAAATTAGAGACGAAATGCGTAATATCTTCATATACAAGTAATATTAAACTGCATGTAGCGTTTTAGGAAGACGATTTATTCATCCTAGAGACGCGTTTTGTTCAGATTCAATTACAATTACAACGGTCTTAATTCCGATAAAGCAAAGAAAACTATACGAAAGGAATTATCACATTTCATCGCTTTTGTTATTCATTAGATTCGTTCATCGTGTATGATATTTCGTTCATAGTTTATGGGGGTTTTTTTCTTCATCTTTTTTGATCGTTTTGCGTTTACAATATATCTATTTTCGCTTTGCAGCGTTATACACAGAGCGTTTATTGTTCTTTCCGAATTTGTTCGCTCAGTTTTCATTTCCGTTCGGTCATTATTCCATTTGCATTTCAAATGGGTATATAAATCTTTCAGGGTCTGAAACTACCGTTTGAATGCGTCTGGGATTAAACCGTTGCAATGTCAGTGAGGTGAAATAAAAAGCAGTACTAGTTGCAATAAAACGATATAAGTTTTCCCCAAGTCCAGACATCTTACATATTTCGCTCGTACAACAGTGAAGATATCATCCACTCAGTTGCTATGAAACCCCAGTTTTTATCAAGTTTTAGTAAAATCCACTTGTTCCAGAAAACCATCAAAGTCTCAAACTGCATTGCTATCGGCACAGGCAACTATCCTAGATACTTCATATCTTTTAATGATCCATTTTAATAGTCTATTCACATTTAATTATAGTTATGTAAGCTAATTATGGTCCTGTATCACTGGCACACGTATTTATAGAATTATATATGTGCATCGCTGGATCCATAGAAGGGATTGTTTGAAAACAAGATGGCGTCGATTTAAAAGTAAAATTATTAAAACATTTACGCCATACCAAAATGCATTCTTTGCTACATGAGTGAATAAATTAACACGTGGGAACAAAAAGATAATTGATTATAAAGAAGGGGAAAACATAGTTTCCAAATATAAATTTTCTGCCTATTTGCCTTTGACACAAACATTGTACTGTTTGAACCATACTGACAGTTCATGAGTACGTTGTTACGTCCTTAATGCGGGTCAATTCCATGTGCTAGGCTTAAAGCAGTCCACTATTCTATTTACATGCATGATGTCAGACTTTGTTGTTCACAAAAGTGGACTGGATGCACGTTTACTGGTAGTACGTTTAGAAAATGTCGAAATAGATGACAGCAAAATAAAAAAATAGGTAATAAATCAACAAACTTGTGAATAGTTACGTACACTTAAAAATCTTACCATTATAGTATTATAGCTTTTCTGCAAAGAGTGAATTTTGAGAAAAAGTCCAAACAATGGGTTATTATTGGAATCAAATACACCATATTATCGTATGTTCCATTATTGTAAAAGGATAATCAATTTTCATAAATACTGAAATTTATGTTTTCTTGGAGATAATGACCTAAAGAGGGTTTATTCCTTGACCCAGTTTACACATATTTGTTATATACTTACATGTGAAATACAGAAACTTATTGGTGAAATAATTTTCATTATTTTGTTCGTTCCTATAAAAGAGTATTTTTCAACAACTAAAGTCCTTCGGCATTCTTCATAATCAAAACTATAACACTGTACTCTTCACAAATCAATAAAAAGCCAATTAAATGAATGTAAGTGTTGTCCTGCGCTGCCACACGCGAGGGTAATTAGTATCAGACACATTAACTCAGCAAATAAATTCATATATCTTTTGTGAAACGTCATTGTTTTGAAACCCTGAGCCCATCTGTTGGATAACATTACACAAAGTGATTCAAATAACAGCGTTATCTGCCAAACAGTGTTTGTTTCGATCAATATAGTATCAACAATGATAAAACGATCGTGTTATTTTTTATCGTTACATCTCCGTCGAGCATATCTCAGGGATTATAGCTGGCGCAATGATTCGCGTACGTTTAATTTGGCACAATATATTTTTTATAACAGTTGAAATATCGTCCAATTAATTTCAAAGGTCTCTGCTTTAAACTTGGAAAACTGTTATAGCTGTAGGGTTTGGTTAAGAATTGTAGATATCTTTCCAAACACAGTGCCGATTTCAGTAATTCTTCTCATGTTTAAGAAAACGTCCGAAAAATGCTAAGTTGCTCATTCATTTCTATCTGGTAAAACTTGGTAGGTATAAATGGAATACAAAAAATTACAACTTTTATTTCGAATTATTCTTAAACAAACGTCCTACCCTATTAAGTCAAATCAGTGGGACACCTTCCAATTATGTTTAGTAATATTAGATTTGTATTTATATCAGTCATATTGTTTTAACTAGCAGCTATAACTATCTGATATGTGTAGCATTCAATACATTGTTGAGTTGTCAATATATATCAAACCGTTCACTATTTGAATTCAATACTTTATAAAACAATAAAAAACGTCAGGGAATAAGCGCACTACTTAACTAGTTGTATGTCACTGACGTTGATCATAAACGCGAAAGAATGGTGCTATACGTCACAACGCCAAATTGGCTTTGTATTATGAAAAGAGTCTTCACTTATTTTAGTTTCTCAATTATTTTATTTTCTTAAATCTCTTTCAGTCGGTGTAAATCTGTTATCATCATATCATTTACAGACAGATCTTTGCAAAGGTCATGTTTTCCGAGATGCATTCGGAAAACATCTCTGATAAATAACTTGCTATGCACACTCACAGAAGCTGTAACAAAACTTCCAGACAGATAAAACTTTTCCTGTACTTAAAATGCTCTTCAAATGCGCATCATCTGATAATAACCTCTACAGTGAAAGTCATATCATTAGACAGACGGGACTAATAAATTCGGAATGGACCGTATGTATGTATGTGAGTATGTATATATGTGCGTGCGTGTGTGCGCACATATGCTTGCTGACAATCTGGAATTTTATAGTGTTGTGTATATCTAAATTATGTGTTACATTATTGATTCATGATTTTGTTAAAGATCATTTTTGTAAACACATTGCATAGCTTCAGGATAGTGGGTTGCACGTTTTGTTTGGGTAAACATGTTTATGTGGCCTTTTTACCCTGGAAGGTGTAGAAGTGATCTTGTTGACGAATTTGATAGGATTTGATTTCAGGTCATTGGTTTCTCCCTGGATATACTGACCCACCTGATTTTAGACTGGTCAGCTGCTTCGGAACCTGAGCTTGTTGGCATTTGGAATGTTCTGGAAATGAACTTATGACCATCATCCTGGTTCTGATATTGTGTCATAGTTCTTATATACAAGTAGTGAGTAACATAATTAATTTTTCCTATATTAAACATCTAGTGGAGACAGCCATTTCGTTGAGTTCAATTATAATTTGAGAGGATTTATTTATTTCAATTATTCATTGAAATTACAAACTGTTATCAACTTTAGGACTAAATAGCTATTTTGGAATTAATGTGAATTTATTTAAAGACATTTTGGCTTATATCATTGTGAGACATTAAGACTATTAGCATATAAACACTACTAAAGGATACTAGCAAAACAATGCATTCAAACTTGTACTTCAAAGCCACTGGAACTCTTTTGAAACTTTCAATCCTTGGACTTGTGTTAGAACTTTTAGGACTAATTCACAATGTTGCAAGTTCTTTTTAAATCTTTACTTTGCATCCCAGTGCAAAAAATCTTTATTGAATTTTACAATACTTGTTTGATATTATATGTTACTCGTATTAGCACCATGAAGTCGTAACAATAGCAAGACCAACACCAACGTAATGTCTCTTTTCTTTGCTTGGGCCACTTCAAATGAAGCTGGCACCTACTTCGTGAGTTGTTCTTCATTGTCTAGGCGAGTTTGGATGTTGAATCTGGTCAGTTCTTCACCAACTATTGCTGTTCTTCTCATTGGTCTATCTGCTAATGTACTGTCCATTAGTGTCCACATGTTCCAGGCAGCAAGAGTGAGTAGCGTTACCTTTGAGATGTGTGATTTTCGACCGCTAAAATGGGATCCAGATCACCTTTATTATGCTGACCAGGGCTAAGGTGATTTAGACTTTGTTTTTGGCACCGTTTAAATCCCCTTTCTAATTTTGCAGAGATGAGCTTTATGATCCTAAATAGGGCTGCTTAGTTGTCCGTGAACTGTTGAAATCCACTGCTGCTTCGTATTAGTGAAAAGCGACCCAAGCCCAGAACCACTTGTGTGTAGGTCTAAAGCTACGGATTTCAGTGTTTATACACGTGTTGCTTTGCCTCATGCCCATGGCGACAGGACGTAGAGTTTTCTGGTGGCAGGGGATGATGAAATGACATCCGCCGAAGATGGATATAAGTGGGGAATCGTTGCACAGAAACAATCTCATTTTCTCGTCCAGGCATTCTAAATTCAGTGGTACGACAATATCGAGATGTCTGGAAATAAGTTTTTATTCAGTGGATGGCCATAGGTCCTACAGTACCTGTGCTGAAGCCCTGTGCTGTCGAGATAGAAATTGCAATACGCTTTCAAGTCCAGGGGAATGAGCATATTTGCCTGATTCACTAGAGAGGACATTCCAGTGTGAGCTAGCTGTATTTGTCTCCTCCAGGTCAGCGGTCGCTGGTAGTACCGTATACTATTAGTTACAATAACAGGCGTAGCCTGACCTGAGGGCAAGCTTACAAATCTCTCAAAGAGAGTGATAGACAGATTCATGAAAGTGAAAATCCACTGTTTGAAAAACGACATGCAATTATCATCAGCACATAAGCACCCATCGTGAGATCGAGGACACATTAATGAAGATCCGGAGTCTCTTTAGCGGAAGTGTCGACGGTAAACAAGCTCACCATCCTTTGTGACTTAAATGCTAAAGCTGGCTTAGGTCATCAGACTTGGCGAGGCATAATTAGCAAAACTGTCTCTGTCAAACGCACCAACAACGGTCTCATTTTGCATAACCAAAAGCGCTGAACACCACCTACTAATCACCATCACAGTGTTTCTGGTGCTAAACTGCAGGAAAACGTCTTGGATGCATCCAGGCTCTATGTACTGTCACCTCAATGACTACGTCGTAAGTAAGGACAAGAGAGGCAGGATGTCAGAGTGACTAAGGCATTGATGAGCGTAGAAAGCTGAACTCATCAAAGGCTCGTTGTCTTGAAGATCGATATGTGGATTCAGCCAAGCAGAGAACCACGAGGCAAGAAAGTGCCCAAAAACATCAACGTATACAAACTGAACCAAGAGAATGTGAAATTGGCACTTGTTGAAGACCTTGTCGATTTGCATGGATATTCACTATCATGCTCCAAAGCAATTAACTGCATTACTACATCGATGAAAAGTGAAGAGATGTTCAAGATTTTACAATGATGCTGAGACAGCGCCGTTTCACAATTTATACCACCGCTCCGGAGGCCTAGTGGTTAGAGCGTCGCGGGTTCTATCCTCGGCCGAGTCGTACCAAAGACTTATAAAAATGGGACTAACAGCAACCTCGCTAGGCGCTCAGCTTTAAGAGGCTAGTGTTAGGACTGGTCGGCATGGTGTCAGGATAATGTGACCGGGTGGGACATCAGGCAACATGTCTGCGGCATGATACCCCAGTGCTAGACATCACTATAAACTGTCACACTACAGAGATCGTTGCGATATGGCTGAAAAATTGTTAAAGCTACGTTAAAAATCCAACATACATACACACACACACACACACACACAGAGTTTAGCCTTTATACATTATGCATCCAACTGATATTTTGTCAGAACAAAAACTATTCTTACGAAAACGAAGACTGTTTGCAATTATTTTAGTAAACACATTTCGTTGGCGGATGGATACTCTTGGGTGGAGTTTGTCTAATGTAGAAGCATCACAGATCGGTTGGGTCTGGCAGACTTCAGAGCGTAACATCTTTAAACAACACATTTTAATGTTTGTGAGTTTATTTGTAATGTTTTTCGTTCTTTATTGTGTTTATTTATACATTCAAACGTAACTTTTGTGTGGCCTTGGCAAAACTTGCAGTCGTGGTAGCAGACGCTGTATCCAATTTCCGACTGTCACCTAATGTCGGTCTGCAATCGGGCAATATTCCAGGCCCAATTTACCCATCGCTTTCAACCGTGATTGTGATGCGAGTTAAAATCGCTACTTGAATCCCTTCATTACTATATTTAATAACGATATCCTTTTCTTTTCAAACGTGTACCGTTTGTCGTAGAGTATTTCAGACGAACAATACTGAATAGGTAACAGGTAGCAAAAGGTCATGTAAGTTCAGTCACTGACAGTTTCCTTGATTCAAGTAGAAAGTTAATTATAAAAGTATAATACATAAAGTCGACGATTGTAATTTTGGAGTTCACTTTAAGGCATGTCATGATTTAGTTCGAGTTTCCTCTGTCCCTTGACATACCATTTTTGATATATGGACATTTATGTTCGGGTGTAGGGTCAGAGTCCATTCCCTATCGAAAAGTTGGAATTCGCCGACATGTGACTATTGGACCTCTGATCTCATTGACATGTAGGTTGCGAGATTTGTGTAGTCATGTGACTCGGAATGCAAATGGCGAGTTCCAGGTCACATTTCATCAACGCTCTAGTTGCATCTCGTCTCTCAGCGGATTAAAGATATAACAAATGCTACACTCACTATTTCTGAGACAATAAATCATATTAAATCATATTAATATCGATTTCATGCAGGTATATCTCGAGGAAAGGTCGTTCAAGTTTGCTAGGCCGGCTAGTAAGCGGCTACCCTATGTCGACACCAAATGGTGTCGGCGAATTCCAACTTCTCGATAGGAAATGGACTCTGACCCGAGAGAGAGAGAGAGAGAGAGAGAGAGAGAGAGAGAGAGAGAGAGAGAGAGAGGGGAAGTAGGCTTAAATACAGAAGTACAGGTTTGTACATGCATAAAGGCAGATATATGTCCTAAATGTGGAAAAAGCAGTTTCAGACAAAGATCCCTTGATGAAAACGAAATGATCAGGGCACATGTCAATACCATTAACACAATATCAATATTGAGGGATACATTTGCTCGTCTTGCCACGGCAGCTTAGTATGCGATGACTGTTGATTGGAACAACGCAGCGTTAATTAAATCAGGCAACTGCCAGAAGAAATAATGAGTTGTTTCTATACATTGTATATTATTGGGTTTGACATGTTCTTTCTTGATGTTCAAATTGTAAAAGCTTTACTCGATTTGTCGTGGTTGCAACTACGACAAGGAAGCGCACTAATTCCGAAACAAATGCAGTGAAATTAGTTTAAATTTACCCATATGCTAGGGAAATTCTTGTCCTAGATAGAATTGACTACCGTTCTACCGTTTTCAAAAAACTTTGATAAATCGACATAATTTATCAAGAGATAATTGACTATTTGAATGAAACATTTTTTTTTTAAAACGAAGACGTCCTTCATCCTCATACAAATGTCTGGTGACTCACAAACATGGCAACAGAGTCAATCTCTGGATTTTTCATGGGTTCTTTGTACTGATGGTCATAGTTTCCAAAAGTAATGCAAGAAACATGGCGTTAATTTTGACGAGATGTCAAAACGATAAACTTTTCGAAGATTGCGACTTATGATTAACATTTCTATTTTGAAAACATGATCTGGATCGACATGGTTCGTTCTCTTACTAATATGATGCTAACAGAGTCATATTCCATGCTTTTATTAGCGAAAAATAGAAACAAAGGGTCTGAAACTGCGAAGATAAAGATACCAAAGTTTTATTACTGTCAGTTTAGTAAGACCGTTTCTTGCATCTTCTAATTGGATTGTCATGTTTTGAACCTATCGATTCGCCCTGTTTGCAAAATTACTGAGGGAGCGAAAGTCAGAGTCCAGAGTTGCTCACTTATGGCATTTTATCATATCTCCAGCTGTTGCCTTATTCAAAACAAGAAACGATAATTTTACGCTTCAGGTAAGACGAGTAACCATGGTGTTCAATATGCAGTGACGTTTCAAGGTATTAAGGGACAAAGAAAAACTGATCATTGTTCGCTCCAAATTTCATATTTGTATGCACGTCTATAGATTATAGCAGAATTACAGCAAATTATTATTGACTAAACGAATTTTAAAACGTGTTGGGGCTACATCAGTTGCTATGTTTGTATTTCCAGATGGCTTTAAACCCCAACGGGCCTGCTATTGTTCACTTTGAACGGTTTTAGGGAAATGTGTCGCATGGCAATAAAAAGCTCGAAAATGTTTCGTTATAGTGAGTTTCTTCATTAATGACACTCTGTGAAAATAAGTGCCCGCGTAAAGAAATAAATAGTTCTTGCGCTCCTATCTTGCTTACATTTGACCCCATTTTACAATACATTATTTCAATTAACTGAGGATTAATCAACTGGATGAGGTAGTGGTGTCTGCTCCTGCTTCAGAAAGCATAACGGTGCAGCAGTACTCACATCTGGATAATTTCGCTAAGGCAGCAGATGTTTAACACTTATGTAAATGCGTGATTAATGCTGATGGAACAATATACCATTTTATCATGAGGAAACTAGCCTGTATTTTTCTTAAGTACATCCTCTGCAGAAGTCATTAACGTCGGTCGGGGAAAACAAGGTTGTCAAAGAGCATGCCTAAGAGCAATGGAATCTCAGCGTATCCCTTCAGTTCCCATATTTAGACCAATATGTACATTGATATGATCTAATTTGCCTCAATATGCACATTATATCTCACAAATAAATCATGTCATATATACCGTATATACTAACTTAAAGCTCAAGTCCAACTGTAAACAACATAGACCCTAATTCAGAAAAATCTCGTAGAGGATAAAACAATATATTATTAATTTTTTGAGATTCTCTTTAGATACTTGTGAACGAAATCAGACAAGTTTTGTTTGTGCTTTGAAACGTCCATGAGAGCGAGGTGGATGTGTATTTATTTCTTTTTTCCAGCGGTAGATCACAAAAGATAGAGTTCGACGGAATCCTGTTTTGCATTCAGTGTCCTGTATGCTTCCCTAAGATACATATGGACAAGGTTCAGATATGGGCAGGAAAAAATCATCCATTCATCACGAACCCAGTTGAAAACTTTCCGTTTTATTCCAGTGTATGAGTAATCTCACTTCATTTCGACTTTTCAACAAATAATATTAATCTATGGGGTAGCTCTGTTGTCATTCATCACTTTTCAGGCAAGTTTCCACTTCAACAACCTTTAGGTCATTGTACTGTGTGGCGCCACCAGTAGGAATTCATAAATGTCTGCGAGGTATTCAGACCAATTAATTCAGTACATGCCATGTGCAGATCAGACGCCAATCTGAATTAAATTAGCTATCAAAACTGAACAAAACTGCAGAGACAGATAACTTTCAGTTAATGACTTACTGTGCCGCAAGTGTGAATAAACAGTAATAAATACGCATATTTGCCTATCTTCAACCTAATAAGAATGAAATTTATGATGCACCAATGCAATATTCGGGTGAAGAAAAATCAAGCGCAGACTAACGAATGAGAAGTTTAAATAGTGTGGCTCTATACCTTCAGAAGAACAGCGAGATATTGTTATGTATGTAACGGGCATTGCGTCTGAGGGAAAAACATATATTAAAATGCCATATGGCAAAGAGAGAGAGAGAGAGAGAGAGAGAGAGAGAGAGAGAGAGAGAGAGAGAGAGATGCAGTACTATCGATACAGTTTGCAGTTATTGCATCACGAAGTTGTTGATTAAGGCAATCGCTTTGAATCAGCTCCCAATCATGGATATAGCTACGTAATTTTTAATCAGGGAAAGTTAAAGTGAGAGCGTATGAGGAACTCATTCTAATACTTGCGTTTTGTATGAGCCTATGTTTTGAATCATCAGCTGTAGACTTCATCCAACACGCTTATAGAGTGATACTTAGTTACGCGCATTACTGATGTTATTCATTTGATCTGTCACAAAAACTAAACCTCTAAATATTGCGATACAAAACAGTAACTCTCTTTCTGTACCAAAGCCTCCGATGACATCGCATTGCACTTTTCATACTGATCAATCGCTTTCTTCCAGCGGCATGCGGAGATCGCGAAAGGACAAGCCAATAGAGTTGTGTATTTTCCGTACATATATGGTACACAAATTCGAAAGTTTCACTTTAGTGGTGTCAGCTCCTGACGAAAGCTTACGAATCAAAGTATATTGTTTTGTCTTTGTATTTCTTGTCATCAAAGCTTTTCTTCTATATTTAAGAACGTACTGTTTTGGATATGTTGTAAACGTCTATAGTGATGCAAATATTTGACAGTGATGTTCACTACTGCCAGGAAGCATACAACTTGGCATCTAGGACTTAAAAGGTGTGTTCATTTTCAGAAATGGAATGAAACAAATGGTCATACTTAAAGGAAATTGGGATGGTAAAGTCAAATTGTTTGGCTCTGATTTATTTACATTCAAATCTTTATATTTTGACCTGCCTGCCCTTAGTACAGGAGTAGAAATTATTAGTTCTATTTATATTTATGTTCTTGGCTTAAGATGTCACGTGTATATTTAACTGCTTACTTAGAGCTCTTTTCATATACCATACGTCATTTATTCTTCTAAGGAATTGGTTATTCAGTATTAGTACATTGACCTTTCGTGACAAAAGATACAACATGACAGAGAAGAGTTAACTTCATTTCAATTAATACGGAACAGTTTCCGGAACAAAAATACAATTGTGTAAAATTCAGTTTGCTCTGTACCATTTGTACTTTCGTTAACTCTTTCTACAAGCACATCTGATCAATTTACACTGTCTGTTTTGAAGGTCCTGGGTGAGCTGTTCATACAGGAGACAAGTAACCGTTCCTTAGCCAATCCTAGTCTGTGGGTGAAGGCATTATAGGGTTAGCAAAGAATTCTGTCCATGACGGTCAAGATAGTAAAGAACGTATGTCCCTGACGGTCAAGACAGCAAAGAATGCCTGTCCCTGACGGTCAAGATAGTAAATAATGTCTGTCCCTGATGGTCAAGATAGCAAAGAATGCATGTCCCTGACGGTCAAGATAACAAAAAATGCCTGTCCCTGACGGTCAAAAATCCTGATATATAGCTTTTGTGATATATTGGAATAAACCGTCTCAGGTTGAAGGAATATTTTCCAGACAGCTCTTCCGTTTGGACATATTTTATTAGAAAATAAATTAATGCAGTAAGCGAGATACATAGTTTAGGAATACGAAACGTCAGAAGGAAATATTCCCATTAAGTTTAATAAATGCTTTGCAAAAGATTACCAGTCCGAGAATCTCTGAATTCTATGCATCGTATTATTGTGTCAGATAGTAATGGTATGCTATAGATCTGCATTAAATGACTCCAGCTTCATTATCAGGAATTATATTAGCAATGTGCCATTAATGTTATACTTAATATGTAATAAACTAATAGGATTATAATAGTTTTATTAGGAAGAAGGTTTATAATACAGTGTCTTTGACAAGATGTCTAACTGATAACTATGATTGAATGATCAGATCAAATGAATACTCCTGTCACGCAAACATATCTTATAAACCTCGCATATTAAACCACGTGACGTGTGATCTTATTGTTTTTGTTTATCCGTTTGAGTGATATTGCACATTATTCTTCTCTCTGGAGACCTTGTCATATTTTTTTTTCTCCTGGTCTTAACTTTTAATATGATCGGGAATCTAAAAATTTATACCATCAATACCTTTATACATAGAAAAATAATTTTTTGTTTTTTATGATGTTGTTGTCTCTTCTGCATTTGCCATAAATATTACCATCTATTTCATATTTTTCAGTTTGAATATTTGAAACGTTGCTTTACCTCATCAGATATGATGATTGCTTAGTGTCCAAGGTTTGTAGGTCTGGACTATCCTCTGCAAACGGATTCCCAGCTTTTACAATCGCCCTGATTCCTTTTGTTACATTACATGCAGATGATTTCTGCGTGCTGTATTTATACTTATTTTAGTATTCATGTAGACCTTGGACGTTCATCCATCCACCGTTCTAATTCTACCCCATCCTTCGTGTATCATATAATACCAACAACCCTTTTCACAAGAGAGTTCATGCATTTATGTATCTAATCAGACGCCAATTTAAAAAAAATTAGTGACATGTTTACTGAGCATCATAATTCTTCTAAAGGAATTCACAGAAGGCATTTAAATATTTGCTTTAAACGTTTTTTTTACAGATGGCACCGGAGTTTATGCATTTGATGCATAACAAACGGTTTCTATATCGTTTAGAAAGCATGATTAGTCTTTGGACATCTAAAGCACGAGAAATACTGTAGAAGTGCAGCTTAAAAAATGATTGGCTTCCATTGATGGTAACTATGCATTCACATCTCAGACTTTCTTGCTTCGACTGAAATGTTTGAACATCTTTCTTAATCTTTGTTCAGTAACAATAGATTCCTCATTTCGTAGAACATTCAGCATGAGGGAGGAATTAAAATGCAGTAATAAAATCTTGAATTTTCCTTCAAGGAGTTTTACCTTATATGAACGTTGGAGGAGTCCCTTAAATCTTAATGATTCTTCAACCGTTTTTCCAGAATTAAAATGGTTCCATTTTCTATGTGTTAAATTATACAATTTTTTTATGACTTTGGATCAATTCAATTATATTCGCCACTTACCAAACGATTGCTAGGGTCTTAAGTATCATAAACAATATTCGAATCTAAGCAAACTAAGTTAGAATCTTAGTCAAATTAGGGTCATGAAATATTGTTTCTCCAAATTAAACAGGGTAGCTGCAGTAATTCGATAAGACCAATGTGCCATAGAGTTGTGTAAGCCCCGCTGAAGACCTTAGGCTCTGGGTTCAGTACTAACGTTGTTCTACAACCGCCATCCAGCTGCCTTCCATCCACTCTCCTGTGACTTTGAGCATAACCATTTCTATTTGTAATCTGTGTGTGTGTGTGTGTGTGTGTGTGTGTGTGTGTGTGAGACTCATTTCTTCCATGGCATACAGTGGTTGGTCTAAAGTCAGTAATGGAATTTGTTCTGGATTTACATGGTGTGTTGCGTGCATAATAAAGACCAAAATCGTATTTAACCATTACCAATAAGAGTTCAAGTTTTAACCGAAGAGAAGATAGAGTCCAGTCATACCATTTGTATCGGGAACTGAATAGCAAAGTACGCAAAGAAACACTATCGTTGCGCACTCTATTGTTCTTCAGAACATGTGCTTGCCCAATAGAAAGTGAGAGTCATTGCCTCTTATCTGAATGTCAGTAAAGTTTCTTGTATGACATGACACACTGTTGATTAAGGAGAAGGAGTAAAATTGTTGAAAGATAATGGGTTTGCATGGATGTACGCCTGGTAACGGCTTGTTGATCTCTGCCTTTGGTTGTGACACTGAGAAGCAAGCCTCCATCATGATTTCGACTAATAGCGGTGTCAACATGAACAGTATGAGAGAGAGAGAGAGAGAGAGAGAGAGAGAGAGAGAGAGAGAGAGAGAGAGAGATGTGCCATTAAAAGTATTACGTGTTATTAATGGACTGTGGTCAACATTTATGTATCTCCAGTTGAATGTAAATCATCATTTCTGACTAAGCAACCTCAAGAGGACTCCATCTGTCTCAACCTCACCTCATTCCTATCCCGAAAAAACTGTTTACTACAGTCGCTATATCAGTGGTCAGATATCCAGTATCCAGTAGTCAGATATCCAGTAGTCCAGTAGTCAGATATCCAGATATCCAGTAGTCAGATATCCAGCAATCTAGTAGTCAGATATTCAGTATCCAGTAGTCAGATATCCAGATGTCCAGTAGTCAGATATCCAGCAGTCAGACATCCAGTATCCAGTAGTCAGATATCCAGTATCCAGTAGTCGTATATCCAGTATCCAGTAGTCAGATATCCAGAAGTCAGATATCCAGATATCCAGTAGTCAGATTCCAGTATCCAGTAGTCAGATACCTAGATATCCAGTAGTCAGATATCCAGACCTCCAGTAGTCAGATATCCAGTAATCCAGTAGTCAGATATCCAGTATCCAGTAGTCAGATATCCAGTAGTCAGATATCCAGATATCCAGTAGTCAGATATCCAGATATCCAGTAGTCAGATATCCAGTAAGCTTTATCAGCAAGAATACCAGCAGATCAGAACTAGCTTTCTGCTTGTGTCAAGATCCAGACCTAAGTACAGCAGATGCATGATCCAGATTGTGACACCGTTTTAAAGAGAACATCTAAATTTGTTGAAGATATATAAAGAAATATTTCACGAGTCAAGTGGGAAACTTTGCATTGTTACAAATGGCTAAGCCACAAGTGGCAGCACAAAGTGTTTCCACTTCGCTAGTGAGATATTACCTTGTATCTACTTTAAAAAAGGGAAGACTTTCTTTTTATTATACACTTTCCATCGATAAAAAGAGATACTGAAAGTTTACAATATTTTAAGGGCAGCGACATTTTACAAATTTAGCTTCAACAGAATTATGCTTCAGATTGTGTATTTTACCAAATTTATGACTGTTTTCAAAAGAAAATAGATTTTTATTTTCGTTAACACATATCTTTCGCGGACTGATATTATTATTGGGTCAGATATATTTCAGACAAATTTCAGAACATAATAACTGAAAAATAATATTTTAATAATTGTGAGTTTATTTTCATGGATTTTGTTCTTTTTGTTTTTGTTCATTTATGCAACGTGAGTTATGGACCTTCGTAAGCTTGTAGTCTAGCTCTGTAACAAACGCCTCGTCCTACGGTGGCTTGATAGTACCACGAAATGTTTTTGTTATATGTTGGATAAACAAGATAATATCGTCCATATTGTGATTATCACTTAATTACGGCATGAAATCAACAATCCTCAATGCCTGATGTCAGATATGAGTGTGATTGTGTTGGAGAGTACCATTCGCTACTTAAACGTTTTATTGCTATATTTAACCAAGAGTTTTCTCTACAAATCTGTACGTTGGTCGCTGATTAAATAGATGTATACTAGAGTGTGTACAGGCTTGATGTATTTTAAGACCTGTTGAGAGAGAGAGAGAGAGAGAGAGAGAGAGAGAGAGAGAGAGAGAGAGAGAGCAGAAGAAGACGAAATATGAAATAGATATAATATGGAAATACAGATTTGAATAACATACATAAACTCAGATATATGTCCCAACTGGGAAATGAAAGTTATTCCAATATTGTTATCGCTACTGTACCGATAAAAGTGGTATCGCCACTGTGGCGATATTTTTTTGATATTTTTTCCCCGCAGTTATAACTGAATATTTGATCATGAAATATACAATAAAATGTGTTTCCTCTGTCTCAATATTCAGCACTTGAAAACAAGCAAACGTGACAGAGAAAAAGCATCACTTCTCCTCTCGCTAACATTTTGTATTTTATGTATTACACTGTTGCCACCAAGGATCATGTGTGCGAAAGTAATCAGATGTTTTGGTGGTTGTCATATTGGTTGTCAATTTGAGATACTCTAAATTCTCATTTCATTGGAATAATTTCCTTCCACACAACCTGGACTGTTTTCACAGATATGAGAGCGTCAGAATCATAATCAGTTTGATTAGCATGCAGCAAGACATCAGACATATTTTTAATTAGAGTACCTACCACGTCACAATTGCTTTCATTTGCTTCAAGTCCAAGAGTTGGTGGGGAATTGAATGTTGGATTGATTCTGTCTTCTTATATTATCTCCCAGCTGTTCTATGCGGTCCGCGGTGAGTTTAACTAGATCTTATAAATTAAATATAGTATTCGTACCATCGTCCATCTGTTTCAAATCGTCTATGAAGCAATTAATTCTGTCAGAACTTCTGACTCTGGTTTCATATCTACACTGAGAACAGCATATGGTTTGTTAAGAGTGAACGATCCGAATCTTGTGCAAAGATTAAACACACATTTCTAACTCTCTCATGTCAACGGATGAAAAGTTTTCGAGTAGCTTTGTCTCTCCTAGGTCCGTAGACATTTTACGAACATTGACATGCAGACTGATCAATTCTGTAGTAGCTTTTTATGAGAAACGTTACCAAATAACACATCACAAAATAAATAAAGTTCTTCCCTCGAAATATCCTTCTCCAGTCCTAGAGATGTGAACCTATTTCGGAGTCTGCATTTTCTTTTTTAACAGGTTGGAGCCCGTGCTTCCATCTCCACTATTTTATTGTACATTGTTGCAGAGAATATAGGATACTTGCGCCATGTAATGATGTTTGAAAGCGTGTTTTGTTTCAGATCCATCAGCTAACCACGGTAAATTAATATGCAGTAACAGTTCATCCAGGTCCACTGTTTTCTTCAGCTAATTTGTGTGTAGTGTTCTAGATGTGATTTATTTATTGCCCTTGTTGACTCTATCAGTAAAGTATTTTGAAGCTCTTAATGAAGAACACACACAAACAAGTTAGTAACAGTGGATTTTACATGATCAGCGAATAAATTATAATGAACTAATTTCCGACATGATTGTGCTGTAATGGGAGTTAAGAGCGAAACATCGCTAACTGTCCAACACATTCATTGAGATGAAACAGTAAATGTAATATATTCAGTACATAAACAGATTATTAATATTAATGTTCTTTGCTCTTGGACTGTTATCTACAACCATTAGAATTATGAACGGGAAAAAAATATTTAAACGTATATCTGCGTATGTCTATTTTGTAATTGCACACTACATGGAAACATAATTAAACTGCAATATAAAGTGTTTTAATTTAATTGAATCTAGAGAGCAAAATATGTGTTTCCTATTGTATGCAAGACAATAGTAACAGTTTAGTTACAGCTAATTAAAACAGGACAGATGCATATCTCCATAAAAAACTTACATCAAAAATGCTTACAGTATGTACTCATTTATGACTCGACTCCAAAAACAAACTGCGCCAACCCAGATCTGAAATAATGCGCCGGCAGATCAGATACTATACAGTTTGGAGTAAACAGCAAAACAACAGAGACCCTGATATACGAGCGCATTTTGCGAAAGCAGATCAGGGTCTATGACTTGTTTTTACAGTTGGGCTCGACATATAAACGACGAGTAGAATCAGTATTTATTATTATAAAAAATAAAATTAATAAAATATTATGGGTGCAAATTCTTAAATGTACAGTGCTGGCCATGAGTTTTTGAAACGAAACATTACTCAGACCTTAAATCCTTTGTACCGATTTGTATGCTCGCTGACAACTGTGATCGGGGCCCCGAGTGGCCGAGTGGTCTAAAGCGCTGTCCGTTACAGATCACTGCCATCTCACCTCTGTCTGCGTTGGTTCGAGTCTAAGATTCGGCGAATGTGGATATGTGAGAAAGCTTGCCAGTAGCTTCTCGTGGGTCGGTGGTTCTTTCCGCGGATTTCCCGGTTTCTTCCTCCACCATTAATACTGGCCGCCATGTATAGCTTATCGTCTGCTGAAAAATGGCGTTAAACCCCACAACAACAACAACAACAACTGTGATCATCATAAGTTACTTTCATCACATTTCATTCATAACAATAAGGATAATAAAGGTTTATGGTAAAAGAAAGTATTGAAGTTGTTTATCAAAACAAACTATTTGTTTCACTGTTAAGTCTTTGATTAAGGTTTTCCGTCAAAAGAACCCATAGAAGTGAAATGGTCCTCTTCAGACAATAATCAATCCGGATACTATCTTTTGCAAAGGATTTTTTTTCAGATAAACTTTATTTGACTTTAATGCTAAAACGAATGGTGAGGAAATTAGGAATTAACTATTAAATGTTCATTTAATTTATAAAAGCACCATAAAGTCATGTGCGTACGCGATCATTCATATCGTTTATGAATAGCTGAAAATGTCAAAATGCCATAGCAGCTATAAGAAAGCGATTAATCAGAACGAAATCTTTAAGGAAAATTCATTCCAGCGCAACAAAAAAGTCTAGAATAAATCAATGTTTCAATGATTCTAGTGAAAGTCTGCTATTCCATGCTTGAAAAACACGACCACAACGTAAGTGATTTATTATTTAAGTTTATTAGATCCCGACGGGTTCCAGATCGTACTGATAACTAACTGAAATGAAGAGAAACGGTTAATCATAATGATATCATTCCTATCATACGCAGTCCCATGTTGATATGTCGTCAAAGCAATCTGAAATGCCATCAAGGTAAACGTAATGCTTGCATAAGTCTGTGTCTAACCAATCATAAGCAGTGCTTGTCCATCTAAAACTATTTTCAAAACATTTTATAACAAGGTATATTGGAATGGAAGATGAATATATGACTCACTTAATTAATGCAAATTGTCTTTAGGTGTCACACGTACAAGCAAATATTTATTATCAAGCACATGTACGTGATAATCAAGAAGTTGGTAGCACGTTGTTCTCAGTTATCAGTAATTTACATATATCTGCAAGTGTCCACACCTCCAAGCTCTTTCTTCATTGGATGGATTAAAATTCTTAAACAGTTGTGAACACGCATGTATGTATGTATGTATGTATGTATGTATGTATGTATGTATGTATGTATGTATGTGTAATGGAGCAAATTTTTCTGTCGATCTCGGTAGGACACATTTAGTTGGACACGTGTACGATTAATTAGATTTATGGAGCTCTGCGTGCGTTTAAATTGAACTAATGCACGGAATGGTACAGTCTCTGTCCTGAGTTTAGCGATTTTTGATTAAGGCTACGTTTGTTTAAACTGAACAGGAGGGGTCAAATTCTGATCGGTATGGAAAACTGTCATTTCTGAAAGTTACCAGGAATCAGTTGGGTAATCAAGGTCTGTCAGACGAACGGCATTGTTTCAACATTGTTCGGGCGGGAAGTGTATTTCATTCAGATTGGTCACGCTGTGAATGGGGTGTGGTTTCACATGAAAAACTCTCAGTTTAAATGTGCAAAATAGCAAAATTGAAATCAGTATACGCTTTTTCTCTGAAGAGAAACGAATGTAAGAAGGAAATAGACTCCGAGTGGGTTAAGAAGTAACCTCACTCGTAGAAATCATCCAAGGGAAGCAATTGTCTGGAAAAATTGACACACGTTCTGGAAGTGAGAGCGTTGAAAAACAAGGTATTTGCAACAATCTTATGTAATTTGTTGATACTACTATGATGCTTCGTTTGATTTATTTGCTTGTATTTGTATGGATTTATTTGTTTAAGTTCGTAGATTTAATTTCTTGATATGGCATACCTGTGTTGAGTTCGTTTATCTGAGTCCGTACAATGATATTTTTCTTTATGTAAACTTTGACGACTTGTTTGAGCGTATAGTCTCGTTTATTATAGGAAATTATATATCTAGAATTCATGCCTTATTTTTGTTGAGATGCGAGAATCCGTGAGAATTCTCCGACCTATATATGAGTTCATGTATGATAACCACTTGATTGTTGTTATAAATACAGTAGCGAGGAATTTCATTCATTTGTGTAATTGAGACTAGTCTGGAACTAATGTCTCGGTGGGATGTTGAAATAGCCATTTAGTTGACCATTAATTTTGTGAAACTAGGTTGTTACGGTCTGTCATGGCCAGTTAGACTAGATAGCCGTAGAATCTGTTTGAAATTAGGATATAATTTATCTGACTTAACGAGAGGGGGAAGGTATTGATCTATTCCCCCAGTATAATGTGACGGAAGATTTAGGTTGCTTATTTTGTTATTTTGGAAGGACAGGATAGCTCTGCGCTCTACGTTCTACGCTCTGCGCTCTACGTTCTACGTCAACATACTACGTTTTACAACTCAAAGTGGACCCAGAGTGGGAAGGGGCGAAAGAGGCGAGGCGCCCTGAGGATTTGGAAAGAAAGCCAAAAGTGGAGAAAACCCAGACTTACCGGCACAAGGAAGTCAAAGTGGAGGAGACCCAGACTTACCGGCACAAGGAAGTCAAAAGGGAGAGTCTATGTGGAATTTGGACTGAATGAAGACCATCAGGTTATGAAACTGTACAAGGCAATGTTTTCGATATATTTCACTAGATCTAATGATGATTTAAATTCTATCGCTTAACAGACTGGCTATTGGTATCATCATTTCTTTGTATTTGAAAATTCGTTGAATAATTTAGTTCAAAAAGAAAGAAGTGTATCTTTCAATCGTAACGTATTATTACCTTTGTTTATGAACTTTATTGTTAGAAATTTTTGATTAAATATTGTCTTTATTTGTAACGGGGGCTCGTGTTATTCTGTTCTATATACCTGCTCAGCTCTTTATCTATTCCACCTGTAAATTTCTCAATTTCTATTGATATTTACTCGTTCCGGGCAAATTACACCATCGGCGATCACCTCTAGATAACGATAACCAAAACCCAGGACACCCACCCCGACAAAGTTGGGAGGGGAGTAACCTACAGTATGTATGTATGTATGTATGTATGTATGTATGTGCGCACGTGCGTGATGCATGGATGGATGGATGAATTTGGGATCTTCAAGAAGGATTTTGCAAGACTTCACAGAACTTGGCGTATCATTGATTTGTCTCGATAGGTAGCGTATGTTACCCATAAAACTGAGTTTTTGATAAATATGGATCAGGAATGTGTAATAGCCAAAGACATAGTGGAGATTCTTTGTATTACACATTGTAAAATATATGAACCCCCATATAGCATTATATTGACACAATGTCGATCCGATTGAGCATTATTTGTACACAATGTTGATCCCATTTAGCGTTATTTGTACACAATGTCGATCCCATTTAGCATTATTTGTACACAATGTTGATTCCATTTAGCATTATTTGTACACAATGTCGATCCCATTTAGCGTTATTTGTACACAATGTCGATCCCATTTACCGTTATTTGTACACAATTTCGAGGCAATATATCATTATTTCTACGTACCTTCGACCTCATTTATTGTTTGTACACAACGTCGACCCCACATACACAAATTCTACCCCTTATAGCAATATTTTCAGTCATATCGCTACGATGTCTGCAGTGTGGCAGTTCATAGTGATATCTAGCATTGAGGCATCATGCTGCAGAGGTAACATCATGTCCCAACCAGTCACATTATCCTGACACCAGGCCGACCAGTCCTAACACTTACCTTTTTAATGCCAAGTTCCAAGCGAGACAGCTGCTAGTACCATTTTTATATGTATTTGGTATGACTCACCCTCGACCTCCCGCATCCGAGGCGGGTTACTGTCAAATGTATTCCTTTCTTAAATGTATCTATAGAAAAATCAGTTTTATGTTAGGTATGAGGATTTAAAAAATATAATTAAATACACAGCTTATGAGTATATGACACAGCGATAAGTATGGCAGCTAACTTGAAGTATAAACATACAGTGCACCTTTTATTATCAGTTTTCTATATACTATTTCATGACATTTGCTCATTCAGAATTAATATTATCGACTCATTGTGTATCATTCGTATCAGAAGTACACTCGGAACCTAACAAAATTCTTATTCGCTATTCAAAGTGACAGTTCAGTACCTATGCAATACTAAAATCGAAGATCAAATTTAACTAATTTCCTTCTTTAACTGACACAACCATATCGATAATGCTTCTTACATAACAATTGTAGAACAGATGCATCAAGTTTTCAGTAGTAAAGCTAAAATGTTCCAGCTAAATGGTTGGTACATAATAGGACTGGCATGCATTTCAGTCTTTTTAACATATTAAAACATGGATGAAATTGAATGGCATTAATGTTTTTCCAGTCTGTGTGAATAATCGTATCTTCTGCGAACACGCCTGACATAAGGGTGCGATATAGTATGAAGTGTGTGTGTGTGTGTGTGTGTTACACTATAGAAAACTTATAGCTACGGGGTGACTCATTTAAATCAAACATATTTTGTATATGTAATACTTTATGTAAATATAGCGCTGATTTTCCTTATCAAACTCCAACACAATTCGTACTGCAACTGAGCATATTTTAGGTTTATCAGGTTAACAGGAAGGTAATGTGAACTCGATCACCCGCATGCTTAACTCTGAATATCTGAGAATTGGATTTTAACTTTCATCTTATTTCGATTTTGTTTCTAGCAAGTGATTTTTAACGGCTCTCCTTATTTCATATAGTTAGACAAAAAAGAATAAATAGATTCTGCAATAGTTATAATTAAAATTGAGACTGCACTAATCGGCCTCTTCCATACGCAGCTGCAGCAGTGGCGATTGATTTTTTTTCGAAACTATAATATTGTGTTGGTTTTTTTCCGACAACAATTATAGCCGCCATCCCCTATTAAAAAGACCTCGTGCACACAGAGACTTTTCTGGGCACAAATAATTGGATCCTTTTAATTAGAGACACATCCGCTCGGTAGCCAAACTTGTACGTCGCAAGTGGGCACCTATTTTACTGCCTCAAGCAATTACAATTTCCATGTACATAGGTTTATTTTAATATAAAAATGCGGAATTGGACTTGCAAATTATGAGAACGATGGTCACCATGGCAATAAATCGCAAAGCTTTTGTCCTTAAATGCCATCTTTAATAGTTCAAGCATAAAATAATTCAATGGTTGGTAAAGCTAAACTCTCCCCATTACACCCTCCACTTCCCACCCCCAAATAAAATAAAAAATAAGGTACAAAATGGTTTTTAAAAAATATAAATTACTATTGTCCAGAACACGAGTATCGTGATTCCTAATAACAGTGCCTAACTGTGGTCTGGAAGGTTTCTTCGCAGATCGTTTGATGTTGGTTTAGTTTGATGTATTTTCAAGACACAGTAACAAGTGTTTTTGTTTCAATAACGAGGCAAGCTGGAGCTATGTGCGTTTCTCCCAAAAATTGCCCACACCCTTCCGTCGCGAGTCTGGCACGCTAACCATTGCAAACCGCAGCTCCTGCCTCAGCCAACAGTGTGCTGTTTGCTTGCAGCAACATAAACTGATTAGGTATGGTAGCCTTAATGTATTGCTAATATATTCGTACCGTTAGACCAAGCAGTCTAGCTGTTAGCGATGACGGTACAAAACAGGCGTATAAATGACTACTATTACATGGTTCTCTCGCTTACTTTATTCTCATAATAGTCGCTGGGTGGTTGCAAGATAATGCGATAACACTGACTTAAAGAGGTGAAAGTTTGCTGTAAGACAGGGCGTATTATCCTATTATCTCCTCTCATTTTCACACAATAACTTGAATTGTACATTATCTACAGTTATCAAACATTTCAGACAGCATGCACTTTGGGTATGGAAGAACTCCTTGGTTTCGACTTAAAAGCTCAAAGATCAAGGTCACTGTGACTCAAGGAATGAAGATGGTTTCTGCGCAATTACTCGGGTTCTCAATCATCTACAGCTGTCACATTTTATGTAGAGCTTGCACATGAAATTCAAAGATGAACTATATCAACTTTAAAGCAAAAGGTCAAAAGTTAATGTCACTATGAGCCAACCATTTCAGTAATTTGTATAGGGGACTATTATACCTAAATTGAACGTTTAATATCTTTTATGGTACTCATTTTAGACGTGTTAGAACATGATGTTCAAAATGACGCTCGTACGTAAGTAATATATTATCAATACTATTACTTATTGCTCTGATCGTACGAAGGAACATTGGAACAATCCTTCCCAGTGTCATGGAAACGAGAGAAAATCGAAAACCACCCGCGTGGGGCCAACATCTACGGCAGCGCGCTGAATGAGATGAATTGCGTGCCCTGATGGTTAGAGCTTCGAACAAGCACATAAAGAGTTTTGGAGCCTTCAGTTCACTCTGAGCGTCAGAAAATTGTGGTAAAAATTATGTCAAATGTATTTTCAATATGGCGGAGCATGCAATACCAAACGTTTTTTGAAGACCAATATTTTCTTCCATATGATTTGGGTCTTACGTTCAGGCACGAGAATCTTAAGGAAAATCACCTATTTCCGGGATTAGTGATAAAGACAAATATACGAAGTCCAAAATGTTTCAAAACGTGATGGGCTGAACAAGGGGTGGGAGTGAAGAGGAGGATTCATACTCCCCTAATCGAACATGTTATCAGGACGAGGGTGTAAAAGATGCTAGAAGGCCGTCAAGGGCAAATTTGTTATCATTGCTCTTCTCCCAAAAGAATGACGTAAGTCCTCCAATTGCAATATTCAACAAGTGGTTTTTCACTAATTCTGATCTCTAAAGTGCTTATCTTCACATACCAAAAGCAGTAGTGTGAATTACAACCCTGACAAATGTGTATGAATTCACTATTTTGCCATGATGAAAACACCAATGGTTGACAATTTATTCTTAAAAAAATCCACAAAAAAATCAAATAACATGATATTGATAGATGAGATTCCACTAGTACGACTTTAAACGTCCCTTAGTTTGCGAAAGAAATATATAGAACCACTCATAACTCATGCCCAAAATTTAGTTAACAAATACCTTCCATCAATTGTCTATCTGACTATTTATGAACTTTTAAAATCTTGCCATGGTCAGCCATGAAAGTGTTTTTCAGTGAACGTACCATTAAAGGACTGTATTATGAAAATGTCTGTTCCATGTTTTGCTGTCTTTTTTCTAGAAAATGTATAAATACTTCCATTACCTCCCTGTATTGTTTTAAGTTTTCTCTTTTAAATGTTTTGTGTTCTTTCAAACTGATTTTTTTTTTTATTTATGAAACACATTATTATGCATCTGTTCCGAGCTTTTCTGTGTAAAAATGAGAATTCGAAACCAGTGTATTAACAATAAATGACTCTGAAGATACCTTCACCATGCAGTTGTCACCTTTGTAGACCAAAAATAAGGATTTTAAAGTATTAAATAATTATTTTCTAATATTATAAAATAAAATTCAAACTTAAGAAAATAATTTTCCAATCTTTCAAAACTGGACTGACTTTCCAATATTATAAACATAATTTCTAATATAGGTAATTAATTTTCTACAAAAAAGGAATTGAACGTCCATTAAAAAGAACTCAGTGCACGTTGTAATTTTTACAAAAATGTGATTTCCTCTTATTATAAAAGCATTTACTAAAATTAGAAAGTGACTATTATTCCCACATAGATTGCCGAAAAGTTCTGGAAAAAAAGGTTTATTGAATAATCGTTTTCTAATATTAGAAAATAAACTCAATTTCCTGTATTAAAATCGTTTTCTATTAATAGAAACTATTTTCGAATATTAGAAAATCATCTAATATTACATGCAAGTAATAATCAATTTCTAATATAAGAAAATGTTCATTTATGCCCACAACTGTCTGCCGTATTAGGGACAATTATTCGGTCTGAAAATTTTAACCGTAATTTTGGATCATAGATTTGGATAGCTCCATCTTAGGATGAACACAAGAATAAACACCTTTAATATTGTCAGGTTCGGTAATAATAATATAAATGCTCGTACAAAACTTGGATCATTTGAAACAAAATAGGCAGGAATAGAAATGAACACAAACTGTAATCCCCGAAGCTTTGTCTTCTTAATTTAGATGTTTTTTCTGCAATAGCTGTGGGTTATCACTTTCCAGGGGAGGTATATTTTAAATAAACAAATAGTTTACAAAATTTATATGTGCGGTATTATACGAATTACAGAAATGCAGATATCAAAACATTGGAGGAATTATTGAAATGCTGATTTCAAAACATTCTATCGCTTTTTAGACCGCAGAAAACTCGAATGAGTCATTGATCTTGTATTAAAACATATATCTGATTTACATTAAAAATTTCAAATTTCCAGTGGTCAAGAAAATCGTATATTGTTGTAATACTTAGCTAAGTTCCATTTCCCAATCTTTTACTGATATCATTGATTTAAATAAAATGAACGTTGATATTTCCGATACTCAACACGTTTTGATTGGTGGCTATTCATACACCTCACGTGATTTCCATTTGCTATCGTAGTCTGCATCATGTGCCGTTATTACTAACAATTCAATCCAGTAGTCTCACGGTATGAATAAGGCTAACTCACCTAATAGATCTGAATGCGATAAGCTAATATAACATAATAGTATACCTGCCTCCATTAGCTCCTTTTTCGACAAGCAATAGTGCGCATCGGCCCTATTCTGCTTCCCTGAACACGCAGATGGTAAAGAGGCAAATTTGAGATAATTGTAACTGATATGTAATCGAGTTTATATATTATGTACGCTCTATTTTTGATACACCACATAAAATATGCATTTGTTGTTAAAACGGTGACGAGGCTTGCAGTTTTCCTTTGACTGAAAAGTTTATACAACAAGAGGAACATATTTTGTTTATAGCACATGCAAATACATATATACATTTCCTGGACCCCGGGCGACCGAGTGTTCTACGGCGATCGCCTTTACAGATCACCGACATCTGTCTGCATGGGTTCGAATCTCAGGCTCGGACAGCGTGGGTATGTAAGAAAGTTTGTTAGTAGCTTCCCGCGGGTCAGTTGTTCTTCCCTGGATTTCTCTGGGTGCTCCTCCACCAGCTATACTGCTCGCCAAGTATAGCCTATCATTACCTCGGGAAATATTATTGCAAAATTGCGTACTTTGATAAAATAATGCCTGGCTGTACCTTAGATACGACTGGTTAAACTTTTTCATTTAGGTCAAAATCCCCATGAGTTTTCAGCTGTAGTATTTGGCACCTTTCCCTACGTGTACATCGGGGCACGCCTGGTTAGCATCTCGAGGGACTCGACTGAATGCACAGTCAAGAAGTAGCGGTTGGCGAGTTTGGCATTGATTTTGTTGCCAGTGTGGATCTTGTGGTTATTCATTCGTTTTCTGAAATCATCTGCTTCGCCAACATATTGAGTGACGCAGATGTTGCATTCAAAACAGATTACAGTTTTGGTTCGACATCTTAACTTCTCATTGATAGTGAAACTTACTCCTGCTGTCGAACTTCTGAAAGATTTGGCTTTGGGCATGTTTGTAAGTCAGGCAACGCCTATCTTTGCAGTAACCTGCGCATGAATCTGTTGCCTTGCCTAAGTTACTTTGTCTCATATCAGATGGTCCTTCAGATCTTCGGTCTACGGTACGCATTAATTGGAACTTATTGAAATTCAGGATTTAGTCTGGTCCCAATGCTTCCAAATGGTTTGTAGTAAATGTAGGTCCTCTGGGTGGAAAATACCCATGACGGTGACGCGTTTTATGATTCTCTTGGTTTTATATTTCAAGAGAGTTCTTTTATCGAGGAATCTGTTTTTGTTAATAGCGTCATCGGTATAGCTTTTTCGTATCCTCTTTGTCTACGATGCCCCTTGAGCTCTTAACGTATAGGGTTATATACTTTCTTATGTGTATTGCTTGCGAAACCATAAAAAAATAACATTGAGATGTATTATTACATTTGCTGAAAATACGGTTTTTCCTCAGACATCGCTTCCATACCACCTACCTCAGAGTTATTGATTTACCTATTGTATTTGTATATTGTATCAATACAACGTCTGCGTCTGAGAAATAAATATTTCTAATTCGGTAATTGTGAATATCTTTGGCAGACAACGTGAAGTAAGACCGGTAATAATTAGTCATCGACAGGAAATCTATTAGTAACGCCAGTAGAAAACAGCACAAATGATCCATTTTCCAGCCTCTGTGTAGTTATATCTGCCAAGCAAATGAACTTGCCATGCTCCACTTACGCACTACAATGATGGTTTGCCTCGTGAGAGTGACAACCCTTTTGTAGATGCTTTTAAATTTATTATAAAGAATATTTAAAAGGAAAAGTAAATGTCGATGAAAAGATAAATAAAGGGGTCGTGTGGTTTAAAATTCATCCCCCTATGACTGACCGTAGTAAATATGTATTTTATGGTTGTTTTATTTTGTTCACCTGGAATACATGTGCATGACATTAAAAAGTTGACATTTTTTTTTTAAGTTTTAGAAGGAAATATAGCCATCAAATAAATCTTCGGATAAAAAAGAAAACAAGATTAATAGGGGATTCTAATTCTCTAAACAAAGACCACGTGATCAGTGCATGTAGTCTTTGTTTGCTGGATGTATGTAGGTCAACAGGTTTAATCAAATCCCATGACAGACTTTGGCATCATAAAATGGAGACGTTGAATTAAAATTAATAAAGCCTAGAGGGCGGTGATTTTGATTATTGATTGCCCCCTTTGGGGGATTTTTATCTTGTCGAAGATTTTTGCTGCCTTTCCATTTAATTCTTTTTCTGACCAATGCTGCTTTGTATGTACGTTTTAAATATGTGCTGAAGGTGACTCTTGAAAACATAACGAAGCCAAAGGTGAGGTTACAGAGAATGCTTGAAATAAACTATTTTAGGCATTCCACAACACACAATCTGCAATACTGAAATGAATTTGCAGAACAATAATATAATCTTTCTAGTGCGAGTGAAGATTAAAAATTTCATAGACCTTACGTTTTATACAGCTGTTACGTGTACAAAAATAACAAGAGAAAAGAGTGAAGCCAACAAGTTTTGTATATTTTAACAAAATAATTTATTTCCCTAGAAAACAATGTAAAAATTGGAAATAGGACTTACGGTTTGTGAATATAATCCAAAATTTAATCCTAAGATTAAAAAATACAAGTCCTACCACTAAACAGTTCTAATAGAATCCGGGTTCTAATCTCGATGAAATTCCAACATGGAGGCGATGACGTCAGATTAGGTCGTTGTACTGGTGGTAACAGATCTTCGATTGAATCACAGTTTATAATTTTTCCGTTAAATTCCAGAATAAATTTCCACTGAATTTCTTTCTCCCAGAACTTTTATAAATACAAAGCACTTGTTTATTTTTCTAGAGAATAAACTATTAAATTCCAAAAACAAATGAACTTCAAAAACAGTCTGGCTTCAACAATATAAACACCTTGTACCTTCAACGTGGGGACATGCGACTGACTAAATCTACTAGAAAGCGTCTGTTTAAAGCCGCGATTTTGGATCACATGGTAGCTCATGTGATAGGCTACGTGATTTACTAATTTGAACAGCGCAATAAAAAATGCCATTTATCACGTATGCAAGAATAGCCCTATCTAAGAATCAAATTCTCACACTGAAAATATATTAAAAAAAAGAAAGAATGTTTACAGTTCAGCTAACATGGGGGCCGAAATGACCTTGGAAATAGCCAATCGTTATCACTCGATGTTTACAAACTCTATGAACCATAGTGAGCTAAAAATAGTGCTAATGCAATATCTTTTATGTTCTATACAAACTGAATTTACTGGAAAAAAATATCGAATCCCGTGAAAATAATCATTACAATAAAATGTAATGAAACGAAAATAAAATAAAATAAAGAATTTTAAAACTAACACACAAGCAATTTAATTACATATACGTAACACAGCCCTGAAGCATTTTAACCAAACAAAAAATATAACTTATGAAAAAGGAGGGAAAACAAATGGTTTCATGAAGAGTGTGGAATTCATTACACGCAGAAGTCGGTAGAGAGCCACACCATTCAAAAAGAAAAATATAAATGATAAAATATAAATGGTCAGGAGTTCTATCAAACGGTAATTTCTGCCTGAAACCTGTTTCATGTTGCAAAATGGTGTTAACTTTCATATGACTTGCAAGGAGACAAATAGGTTTACCAAAAATAGAACGTACACAGGCTGAATTAGGACTTTCATATTTATGACTAATTCAGTATAATGGTATCATACTCCATATAATCGTCGATAAAGACTTTATAACCAGTCTGTATAAACCATGGATGTAGTCCCAGGCAGCTGCCTGTAAATTGTCTTATTATATTTTGACTTAGAACCAAATAATTACGACTGATAAATTTAGAACAACATCTTATAATCTTGCTGTGGATTGTTATAGATACAAAACCACATACAAAAGTTTTGTGTTATGTAATCAAGCTACCCTTGAATAATTTTTTCACTGTGTGGTATTCGATTCGTAATTGTTGAACCCAAAGTTTATCTAGGGACATTTGAGACTTTTTCTTTTGAACGACATGCAAATTTGATTCTCTCTTCTCTTCTTATTCGAGTGGTTAAATATAGTTCTTGGAGTAGATAAATTCATTTACTGGACAAGCTAAATCCATTATTGGACTAATTAAATTCATTTATGTATAAATTAAATTAAGAGATAGCGTAATACCTTACCAGTAGTATATATAAGTATATTTAAAAAAAAAAAAAATAATACCTTAACACAAAAGTCAAAATTTCCTTCAACTCCGATAAGAAGTTCTCAGATCTCAACTTTGTGTCTGGGAAATCGTATTCGTATTTTACTAGATACATTTGAACAGTTGTGCTAGCTAAGAATATATTGAAAGGGAAGAATTTTGGGTTAATTTTCTCTGGAATCCCTTTTTCAAAAACACTATTAATACATCTTCATTTTTGTCAATAATATAAATAATACTCATTCCTTTTCATGTACCATTTAGTTACCTGAAGACGAGTTTTAATTTAATTTAAAGGCGTTCTTTTGAACGTCAATAAAAAAGGATCCTAATTACTTTCAAAGAAAATTTGTACTATTATAAATTAGTAATCCCCATCAGTGATGTCATCAAAAACAGGACAACGTGATACAGGTTTGACAAGTTATGTTCCCTGAAACGTTTTTACATGCTCATTACGTAATACTTGACATATTTTAGGCTATAAACATTCTGTATGTTTAAAACTGAATAACCTATTCAAGATGCTGTACACATTTCCCTATATTGTGCTGAAAAATGTTCAAAATGTGGGCCAGGAGTGGCCGAGTGGTCTAAAACGCTCGCCGTTCCAGATCACTGCCATCTCACCTCTGTCTGCATTCGAGTTTTGCGTTCGTCTAATGTGGGTACGTGAAAAAGCTTGCCAGTAGCTTTTCGTGGGTCGTCGGTTTATCCCAGAATTTTCCCAAGTTCTCCCTCCACCAATTATACTGGTTGCCATGTACAGCCTATACTGTGCTGAAAAATGGCGCTATACCCCATTACAACAACAACTTCTACAATGCCATTGCTGTCTCAAGTTATAAATTTACACTTTCGATGAAGCCTACCACCATACAGGCCAATATATATTGATATCCATACAATTAAAGGGTTAAAGGTAGTTCTCTAGTGTCATAAAACTGCAGCATAACTTCCATCCATAGGTTATACATTGATAAAGCCTAACGAAAAGATTATATTTATCTAAGGAAAAAATAGTGAAATTAGCCTTTTCCGTATAAAAGTATGATATACCAGTCTGGAAATGCTCGATTTAATGGACTTAGACCTCTAATTGTTAACAAAGTACCATTCTTCAGTTGAAATTTGATACGTTACCTAATATTTGGGCTATTTTTTTGTTTGTTTGTTTGTTTGTTTTTTTATTTTTTTTTTTTTTTTTTTTTATTTTGCTAGTGGGTGTTTATTTTGTTGAATTTTCTAAGATGTTTATCAGTACTTTTAGATCCTACACATAATTTGTCGATGATGTTATAGGAATTTGACTTTTTCACCTGGAAGTACAAAATTATGATGGCCTACGAGGTGCAAGGCTAGTGATTAAGGTCACTTGTACCAATACTCTGCTTGAAAGAATGTAAACTCGAAACAATTGTTCAGAAAGTTTCCTTTAAATATAATCTAAAAATACATGTGATGTTTTTCTGGGTGGAATGGTACACAAACTATTTTTATTACCTAAACATTAGCATTGATTTCAAGTGGAATTAATAAGCCGTCTGATCCCTATAGGATTTATCACGCCTAATTTTGAAGAAAAAAACCTCCTTGTGGATTTAAAGTTATAAAAATACCCCAGTAAATTGAGTCATTGTAATGGTCATTAAATTCCTTAACATTATTGCAGAAGAAATAATTCATTGAGTTATGAAGTCATTTCAATCGTTATATAATCAGAGTTTGTTAACCGATCGCGAGTAAAGGCTGGAATATTAGGTTCGCCTTTGACGTAAAGATTCTATTTTGATCTGGAACACAGTTGTTTATTTTTCTTTATTATTTTAAAATCTGAAATGTTCATATCGATACATGTGGAATTCTGATTAGCAGCGATTATGGCAGCTGCCTGTATGTTTGAAGCAATAACAAAATTAAAATTCCATCAGCGCCTTATTAAACTAATCTGTTTAGATTTAATTCTTCAACGATTACGCCTTTTGACTCAAGTTTGTATTTCAATATTCATGTACAGTTTCAGAAATTGTATGACAAATATCAGAAAAAAACATTTATTACAGTTTTCAAACAATCAGTTTATTGGACCATTAACAATACATTACAGGTTACGTTCAATTCTCTACTGCGTTTCATATGCAGCATAAATGTAATAAATGAGCGGGCTCCTACAAGAAAATGAGTCGTTTTAGTCATGATTTACTCGGGAATACAAACCATGTTAAATGAGTTAACTGATAAAGGCGTGTCTCGTGTATACATTTTGTGTCCTATGATGCATTCGCACATGTCACTGATTTATGTCATTCGCACATGTCACTGATTTATGTCATTCGCACATGTCACTGATTTATGGAAATTATTCGTAGCATTTGCAAACTGATGGAATTCTCAAGATATGTTCTTGGTGTTTTACCGAACCAAATACCGTAACTAAAAAGGCAAATATATACCAAATAGGCAGATCTGAGACGGACAGATAGACAGACAGCGGTTTTCTGAAATGGATTGAGTGCCAGATTACAATTACTTTTTAGCCCCTATTACAGTGTATTGGTTGTAGACAAAAGTATCGTGTGTAAAATATAGATTATCAACTAAATTCATTTCAAGTTTAAGAATGTCAATCTGCTGAATCATACATACCCATCGTTGTAATGTAAAATGCATTTTTACTTTCTTAAAAAAATAAAGTTACTATATTAAATAATCTAAGTTACTATTTTTGTGAATTGCATGCCGTCAATATGAAAATGTACACAAAGTAATTTGTGAGTGTATTCATCCGCAGAAATATGGCAGATCTTACGCTAAACAGTGAAATGTTCCAACGTCTCAACATAATTTTGTTTGTTTTTTTCTTGGCCATAGTCTAGAGACAAACACAGCAACAACAAAAATGAATTTTACCAGTTGTATGTTCTAGGCTTGATAATCACAAGCATGAACTCGATGTATGGGTATGTGTCTTTTCTGGGGGAAAAAACACAAAAACTTGCTCCTGTTATGAGAGTACTCAAACCAAATTTTTGCATCAATAGTTTTGGGTTTACGGAAATATTTTGTTTGGTATTTAAAATATAACAAAGTTGTCTAACAGAACATTAAAAAATTTCCGTTATTTGTAGAGATATACACCAGGCATAAAGGAAAGTGTTATTCCTGGATCTTACAGGAGGTTCCTCTATAATACGAAGTGAAATCGTATATAGAGAAAGAATATTATCAGGCAGGATAGAGAATATGTGATTCGTCCCCTAAGGAGAATAAAACCAGGGCACGCACAAACCCCCATACTCCTTCAGCTAAGTGCACATCCGCAAATAAAAATGATGGAACCTAGTCGCGTGTATTCGTGTGTATCATATATACTCTCATGGCGATCCAGTAATCAGATACACTACCATGGTGATCCAGTAATTAGATACACTTCCACGGTGATCTGGTAATTAGATACACTCCCACGGCGATCCAGTAATTAGAAACACTCCCACGGCGGTCCAGTAATTACCTCTCGTCTTAATGTACATCGACTCCGGATTTCTCTGACAGAAATCAAGACATAAAGAAAATAATATAGCAAGGTTACACACGGTCTGCATCTGTTATTTGGCTGTGCATATTTTTTATTTGGCCGTGTACATCTGTTATTTGGCCGAGAGCAGTGGTACGTGTCTGCGTGCCTCTGCATTGAATCCATTCCTGGGAAAAATGAGAAACCCTTAGGATGATGACGCAAAACATTATTATTCTATACTAACGTTCAAAGCAGTAGAACAATGCTTACGCACTGTTTACCCATACACGATTAGGTCAAAACTGGTCTCGCAATTTCAGCGGACACAAAATCAGTAACAACAGATGTTGTTTCTCATTATAGTGATAGAATCAACCAGTCCACAGTTCGGGGCGAATATGAAACCCCATTATCTCGCGCAATAATTAAATTTCCATTTGATCTTGGTTGGTCACAAACACACGGGTGACAACATAAACAAATTAGGAATACTTGCAAAGACCGCACATGCAAAATTATGTTCCTTAATTACTTCTTATTTATATATCTGATGTTAAACAGTTTTCAAAAGCAGACAATCTTTAGTTGAGTTAAATTAAAAGGATTTTATGTTTATAATATTGCATGAAAATAATAAATTAAAAATTTACAAATTTCTTCTCCTGTTTGAGATTCGTATTTCAGGTACCGATAGTACACACACAAATTTTTGAAATCTAGAATGGCTGTACATAAAAAAAATTACTCGAATTAAATTTTACCAGTGTAAGAAAGAAACGATTAATAAAAGTGAGATACAAGTGTCAGAAAAAAATTAAGTTAACATCCAAAATTATTATTTTCCACAGATATTTTTTAAGATGAATTTTAAGTACTATAGAATACTAAGGTTCTAGGTGAGGAAAGGAAAATTGTAGATACGGAGCAGGAGATAATATAAGTGATGTTTGCAGATGTTTTATGCATGGATGTAAACAAAAAATGATTAAGCAATCGTTCCTTTCGAATTCAGCTTGTGTAACCTCCACAGGATCATACAAGATTTGTAGTGTGCTGTTCTTCACCGATAGCTGTTTCATTAATTTTGTATTCTAGGATTCTGTAGAAGGTTGTAAGTATTGATTTAATGCTCATAAAACCATATTTCTTCTTCTATGTTTTAATTGGTATGGTTCATGGTAATGACATAATGATGAAGCAGTTGTGAAAGGTAAATATCAAGTAATATATTTGTCTTCAATAAATTACAATACACGTATGGATTTCCTTACAGTAGAAATACCTAAATCAGTTCGGCAGACCTACAAACTTGAAACGTATTTAATAGGTTTTTATATAACATGTCCAGCAAAGTCATACAATTCTAAGACGGTAAAGAAAAGTGATTGACTTAAGGCAACTAGATACCCATAATTAAAGATTTTACATCGTTCAATTTAAGATTTTTCATTTCTGTTAATGATGCAACTTTTATACGACACGACTGGTTCCATGTAGCGTATTGGCAACATCATGCATCAAGCTGTCAGCTTTACGGCTCAGACCCCCTGATTCATCTTCCCTAGATATCAGTGTGATCGATTGAGAAAATACAATTGAGAAAATACGAGTATTTGTGCAGTAAATGGCAGATATTTACTTCTCGACTAAAGTTAGCGCTTTCTGAACAGTTAAAAGGGTGCTCCGCAACATTTGTTGTTCGAGTTAAATGCCTCCAAAAGTAAGACGCAACTTTAAACAAATTGGGCTCGCGCTGGGTAGGAACATCATAATTTCAGCCTACCGAAAAAAATATCGTTCAAGCGCGCACACACAGAATCTCTTTAAGATTTGTCTTAGAAAATCTGAAAAGATAACTTACACAATGATATTCCTACATATGACCCTTTCACAAAGTATTACGCACGGTATATAGCGTTCCCAACATGGAGACTGGTACCCTGCCTATATAATCTACTATTCCAAACATGGAGACTGGTACCCTGCCCATATAACAATGTTATACCAAAAATGCAAGTTTACACTAAGCAAAAAGCATTTCCCATAATTAATTGCGGCTGGCAATCATGGTTTTCCTCGAAATTTTGGAAATTTGTGCATTTTTCGCACACATATAATGTTGCCAACTGTATTATCAAAACCGCTTCAAACACAAAATCAAGAAATTGGAGTAATCTGAGATATTTACATTTATCCATCGACAGCTTGAAACATGTGAAATTTTTTGTAATTTTTGCAACTATTCCATGTAATTGACATGACAGAAAAGATCAATAAAATTAATTTAAATTACGTAATACCAGTAATTTGGTATTTTGATCGCATTACTATTAATCACCCTTGTCTCATGCTGTCGTGACTTCCGGACTGCTCCGGTGGGCTAAGTGGTTAGAGCTTCGGCCTCGGTCGCGGGAGATCGCCGGTTCGAACCCCGGCCGAGTCATTACAAAGATTTGTAAAAAGTGGTACTTGCAGTTGCCTCGCTTGGCATTAAGAGTTTAGTGTTACGACTGGCCGGTCTGGTGTCAGGATAATGTGACTGGATGGAACATGATGCTACATGTTTGTGGCATGATAACCCAGTGCTAGACATCACTATAAACTGCCACACTGGAGACATCGTAGCGATATGACTAAACATTTTTCAAGCTGAGTTAAAAATCTAAATCGCGCGCGCGCGCACCCCCCCCCACGTGACTTCCGTGTAGATCCACCCATATTCCATACAGAGGTACAAACGTACCACCCATTTTCTGAAATTTTTATTGAAAGTTAAACATGACACAGCTTAGAAAGAACGAATACTCACGTTTTCTTTACGTGCATTTTATCAATCGAGTTCTTTTGGGGGAAAAAGTATATCTGTAATAATTTTACGATGTGTAATACGACAGACTTAATACCTCTGTATTGTATGCTCAAAATGAATAGATTTCCACAAAAAGTCATATTTTCGCTACAAAGTGACGTATTTTATGAATCGTGTACACATTCGGGTACGCTTGAAAGCTAACTGAACCTACAGCCTCGCATCACGTAGTTACATGATAATTTCGGGAAAAAATAATCGGAATTTTTTTTTGTGGAAAGACATTAGAGGGAATACCCCCATCTTAATATTAAGCCATTGACCAGATCTCAAAAGGTATTAAATGTGCAACTCTATTTCATTTTTAATTAGTGGTTTGAGTTCTTGAATGGCACCAATGTTTTGAATTATAATCAATTGTTTTAATTTGAAGAACCAAATTCCAGTCTGTGTATAGACGTGGTCAATCATTGTAATGTTCGGTAAGTATTAGGAACGCTTTCTCGTACAGCCAGACCATTTAGTGTTATTGCGATATTAGATATTATTCATGCATGTCGTCACTTATAATTTCTTGATTTTATTTTTCCGCAAATAAGGTGGGTTTGGTCTCTGTTCAAAATATGTTGTTTGTGTATATTGAATACAGTGCCTAAAGTTTTATAAACAAGGATGCAAAACTTCCCTGCAAGCCTTATGTTCAATTAGAAAGCATGTCGCCACACTTTTTGAAAGAGAGTGAGAGTAGAATCTGTCGTAAATAATTCATCAACAAGCCTCTGGTGAATTGTGAAGAAATTAGATTGCACACGGCGCAATTCAAGACTGATGTCCGAGGTTTAAAAGTGCAGATAAAATCAATCCCTTCGATTTGCTAAACATGGCTTTTGTTTTGGAAAAAGCAGTTCCTACCTATGTGGCCGATAAAGGAGTATGTGTTTCAGGTGATTGCATAATTAGGTTACCATCACCAATTTCGTTTATGTTTAAGCTGTATGCATCATTAGTTTGCCTTCACTATGTTCATCAATCAATCAAAATCAATCAGTCAGTCAATCAATCGTATACGCAAGATACGACTGAGAACCTGGGCTGGATATGTCTCTACACAAACAGTTGAAAGTTTCGCATCTGAATACTTCACCATTTAACGCTGTCTCTGAAAGGCGTTCACCGTATGTTATCAAATAAGAACATTCCTCGTAGTTAGTCTTAGCTTGCTGCAGATTTACTCAAACCTAATTCAGATTCAGAATAAATATTTGTATAAAGGCCATTGAACATTGTTCTAAAAATTTGCCACGGAAACATGAATTGATCAAAAGTAAGTTAAAATTGTTATGGACAGTATTCGCTGATTAGAGGCAGTTTGCAATTGCTATGGAAAGCAATAATCGATCAAACTCAGGTTAAGTTGCTATGAAAGCGGCATTTGATTAAAATTACTATAAAAATCATTAATCCATCCAACGCAGATTAAAAATACTATGGAATCGAATCATTAACTGTTCAAATGCAGATTAAAATTGCTATGGAATCATTAATTGATCAAAACGTGTTACATTTTCTATGGGAAGCATTAACTGATCAACGCAGGTTACAGTTGTTATGGTATGCATTAATTGATCAAACTCAGGTTACAGTTGCTACAGAGGCAATAATTGATCCAACGCAGGTTACAGTCGCTACAGAAAGTAATAATTGATCAAAACTATACGATAAAAATCTAGTAATTGATCCAGTGAAGATCAAAATTGTTTTGAAAAGCAGTAATTGATAAACAATATAGGGAAAAATGGCTATAATTACTATAAAAGTAGTAAATGGTCCAAAACGTAAGGTACAATTTCTATGGAAAACATTAATTGATGCAAAACATAGGGTACAATTTATATGGAAAGCATTAATTGATCCAAAACGTAAAATTTATATGGAAAGCATTAATTAATCCAGACCGTATGGTAACAAATCTATTAAAAACATTAACTGATCCAGAACGTATGTGGCCAAATTTCTATGGAAAATATGAATTCATTCAAAACGTAGGGTAAAATGTCTATGGAAAGGATTAATTGATCCAGAACGTATGCACAATTTCTATGGAAAAGATGAACTCATCCAAAACATAAGGCAAAATTTCTATGGAAAGCATTCATTGATTCAGAATGAATGACAACATTTCTATGGAAAGCATTAATTCATCCCAAATATAGGGCAAAATTGCTACTGGCAGCAGTAATTAATCCAAAATATATGGCAACATTTCTAAGGAAAACATTAATTCATCCAAAACGTCGCGTAAAATTGCTGTGGAAAGAAGTAATTGATCGAACGCCTTTTAACGAAAAGTATGTTTATTCTATATCAGTTCGCAAATTTATTTGAACCATGTAATGACTCTATTTTAGCGACTATCCCGTGACTATTGTCTGAATGAAATTTCTTTATATATAGGCTATCTTATATATCTACTTTACAGTAAGAAACAAATTAGAAATCTTTAAAACATAAATCCGATTGGTGTGCTCAACATTCATTGGCTTGCTCATTTGTGATTTCTTGTAACGTACATATTACATAAAATTTGTCATCGTATATAGTGTATCTTTTCATATTTGACTTGTACATTTTTTTCTTGTTTAACTTCATGTGTTTTATTCGATTGGCTTATTTTTTCAAACGAATTTGCTAAATTCAGGTTTCGAGTCGAATAATGACACTTTTGCCATTCTGCATCAGCTGGACCTGCCTCTTTTTGAAAAGAATGTGGTGTTTTTCTTGTGATCTTTCACGCATATGATCTTGTGGTCTGTTCAGTAAGGGTACATGGATATGTGAAAACAAAATCAGATTGTATTTTCATCGATATACCCTATGGCCTTGTCTACTATTATGTGTACATGTTGAACAAGGTTCCAGTACGGTTTTTTTTTTTCTTTTATACAGTTGCCATTTGTTTAATTTGAAGTGCAGAGACACTTTGCGGAAACTTAAACGTATTTGTTGCCTTAATCTGATTCTTATCTGCTTGTTTTGCTGTCACTAAAAACGTAAACACTATAGAAAAGGAAAGAAAAGGATACAGATAAAGATTTTGTTCTTACATACTTGACAGTCAATGCTAACAAATAATAAAGGATGGACAGGGGCAAAGTGTCAGTGATTAAACCAGAAATCTTGACATTAGCGATAGATACCTGTAGCTCTTTTGGAGAAAGTTGGATTCTCAAAGCTTTATTTCTCGTAAAGACTACTTTACCCGTTTTTTTTTTTTTTATTGCATATCAAGAAAAGTGGATGCTATATTATTAGGCTACATTACATTGGAATTGGCATGTCAGAATTTGTTTGATCTATTAGCATATATAGTTTTAGCTTCTTTTGCGATAAAGTCTCAAGCGAAGTACCTACCATATTTACTTGGCTACATTACAGCTGACGCTGGATATCACATCATGTCTAATCAACCAAATCTTCTAGTATCAACAGTTTGCTCTTATTTTGGGAAAAAAATCTCATGCTAAGTGTTTAACATATTTATTGGCTAAATTACATCTGATATGGTATGTCAGATTACGCCTTCCCTATCTAATATATTGGTATATATGGTTTCAGCTTATTTTGAAAAGATACCTCAAGCGACGTGTCTGCTTCATCTCGTTCGATAAACGATATTTGCTGTTGTATTTTGAGTTATGCCTGTCCCACCTATTTCAGAGTTTCAGAGTTCATCTCATAATATTAACATAGAAATGGGTGAAGTCTTTCTACCACTGAACTATATTTTTCACAATGGAATTTACGTCTGATCTATCCAACTATACATTTTCCGATAGTATTTGACCATGAATATCCTATATTCATAGTTCTGTGTTATCGGTAAGCAGTTAAAAAACATTTTTTAAAGTTATTAAAAAAATTATATCAATTTAAAAATTTAAATCTTTATGCATGGTAAACTATTTGCCCTTCGTGGCAATGCATGTTTAAATATTTATTATAATAATGTTTCTGCTGATTAAAATAACTGTACGATTTGCATCGATTCGTCCGTATCAGGATTTGGTGAGGATATGTCTTGTTTAAAATGCACGGACACACTATTTCATGCCTTAATCGTCCCACACCTGCGTAGTGCGAATAGAAAGCTTTTCATGAAATTAGCATCGTGTGTATTATTATTTGCCTGTAAGTGTAGCATTCAACGCCCATTGTTTTAAGGGTCATTTTCTGAATAAACCTTTTGATTTGCCCTTTAATTGAACAGTCACTTTAAATCAATGCGTGATATATGAGTTTCTAGTCTTTATCCCCCTACTTCAAGCAAGGCTGTCTGAAAGAATTCAATGTTAAATATTTAATCTTTATTTCATTACAAGACGGAATACAGCACTTTGCTTACTGCGCATCACTTAAAAAATATCTATGAGTCATATGATAATGTTAGAGTTTGCTTTTCACTTGCTCTGTCCTTTGAGCCAATAAACTTATAATTAATTACACCCTGATAATAAACGTCTGCTTTGGGAACAGAAGTTGATCCTAGGATGAAATGAGCCTAACAAATGTCCTTAGTACGCTATGCAAATATCTCGTATATATCCCATAATTTTCAGGCAAAGCTGTTTTAAAGAATTGCTTCTTTCATCCTAATTCAATTCGTTGAATGACGGAACATACCTATATTACTGACTTCTATTGACTTGTTCAGAATTTGATCATGACAATATTATTGCATCAGCCAACCTGCGAGTAGCCATTTCGCTATGTAGTATTGGCCAAATGAAAGATGACATCTCGATGTAAATTGTGTAATCTCTTATTGTCCCAACACTAGTGTCATACATTTATCGCCCTTTATTGATATATCATTTTCTAAAACAATAAAAAAAAAAAACCTTAAATAAATAAATAGCAACCGCCTATAAAGCTAAGTTTTTTTTGGTCAAATTACTCTAGCTTTTGCCAGAGGAAGCCATGGTCCTTCTGATATTTCATAATCTCTTGCAAGGTATTCTGCATGCGTCATGAATCAAAATTAATCCTAGTTACAGATGCAATATTAATTATTGAGCTATGAATGGTAGAAAAATGATTTGTGATACATCAGTTCAGAATGAAAGACTTATTCACCTAATTAATTTCATTCGATAGACTGCAGGAAGTGGGACTAAATTACATTGTATTTTAATGATGGTGCGCAGTTAGAGAAGAATATAACTAGATAACGGTAGCTGATAAAGCGAATGGCTCAGATTACAGCCTAATTCGGGAACCTATCAGACTTACAAAGTTGATCTCACCATCGGCTTTATCCATTGGAATGTGCAGTCGTGTTATTTCCAAGCAACATAATCTGATGTTTATTTGTGATTCGGTATTATCTGAATATGACTCAAACGGATTCACCAGTAATTAGCTTGCTCTGTTATAATTTTAAAATAGCTTTCTTAGACATTTATCAGTTATGTAACTAATTAGCTTCATTAAATACTAATTTGCATTTTCAAACAGCTTTCAAACCTTCCAGAATGAGAAAATTTTGCCGTCAATGACGCAAGCAGTGTGAAACAAAAAAAAAAACAACTCACAAAATGTTTGGCTGTAACAGCAAAGTACAAGAAGAACTCCTGCCAGACATCTGGATGCCAGATATCTGGACACATAGGTCACCTAAATCCAATTGTTCCTATAATGTCAGAACGGATACATGCCGCATTTGATTCTGTTGGCTCACAGTTGAGTCAATATTAGACAGGAAACTGGCAATACTGATCGCAGACTTCATGACTAAAATCGCATTAACGACAGCGACCATGCGATGGAAAATGTAATAGGTCATGGGCATTTCTTTTAAGTCAGTTCCTGCCTAACTTACAGATTTCGGTTCTCTATCAGAACTGATTTGAGAATAAAATTAATAAATGACTAAAAGTTCTTAACATATTCAAGAAATCACGATTAACAACAGTTCAAATATTACATTGTCTCCCATATTCTTACTATGTATGTCTGTCTGTCCGTCTGTCTATATATATATATATATATATATATATATATATATATATATATATATATATATATATATATATGCACACACCCGCGCGCTATCTTGGGCCTGACGGCTTGAGTACCGTGCACAGCCAAGCAGGGTACGGCTTGAATACCCAACACTGACAAGCAGGGGACAGCTTGAATACCGTTCACAGCCAAGCAGGGGACGGCTTGAGTACCGTACACAGCCATGCAGGGTATGGCTTGAGTATCGTACACGGCTATCCAGGGGACGGCTTGTGTACCGTACACAGTCAAGCAGGTGATGGCTTGAGTACTGCACACAGCCAAGCAGGAGACGGTTTGAGTACCTTACACAGTCAAGCAGGGGACATCTTGAGTAGCGTATACAGCCAAGCATGGGACGCCTTGAGTATTTCAAAGAGACAAGCAAGGGGGACGGCTAGTGCCGGAGCTCGTTTTTACTGTATGTTCTATTAAGTTGGACGAGAAAAGAGTGAATGGGAAAAAAGAAGTCAAAATATCCCACTTACAACAGCATATGCAAATTATCATACTACTGTATATCCTAGGATACTTACGAGTGGTGAGATCAGTTGTTAAGGTATTGCAATTATCTTCATGTAAAACGCAGTTCCGAAATAAAACACGTCACATTTACAAAACACGATACCTTCAATATACATTTTCAGTATCAGTTCGGAAAGAAAACATATTATTGACAAATTCGCTTCCATACAATGAGAAACATTTAGTACATGTCATTGTAGGATGGTGTACATCGTCTTTTACTGAGTAGATAAAACTATACAATAAGTATCATGAGTCCTATTTGGAATTATTTGAATTGGGCCTTTCACCGTACGCCTTCATTCAAATTACTTGTAATCTCATATCAAAGCCGTCCACACACACATTTAAAAAAACAAATCTCTATTCGTTTTGCTGCCTGTTTATCTCGTCATATCTATGTATTTGTGTAACAATTGTATTGTACGTTATCGGTTTAGTGTATTCCTGTAGAACTCCAAATGCATATTCTATCTTTAACACTAACTTTGAATCCATAGAAAGCAGCAATGAAAATGACTTATTTTTCAAATTAATGAGAAATTCAAATTTTTGTAAGCATCTTATTTAAATATGAAATGTTTCACGTTTATTTTTTGGTTGCCTAAATTTACAGCGCAAACTGCCATCATTGGCCCAACCACGCCGCTGAAAAATTTGCTTCATGTCTTCGATACTGATAACAGCTAGCCGATTGATATCCAGTGGCTTAATCAACAAGTTGCCACTAATTTCTACTAAATAACTGTATGACATTAATTTCGTTCCACCTTTGTTGTCAGATAAATCTTCTATTCTTTGACAGACTTATTTCTGTCTAGTTAGTTAGATGTTTAAATTTTCTCTACTTATTTGTGATTGGCAACTCATAAAGAACAAGCCCGGAAATTTCCTCCTTCCAGAAACGGCATTTCATGGATATCAAAATTTACACAATCTACCAATATAAACTATCTGTATTAGTATAAAAGAAATGGATAAATCAAGGCATTAATTTGAACCCTATGTACACTTGTCAAAGTATACTGATAGGATAAGAATTACCATGCCCTTAAAGAGCCCCGATTGTTAAGAAATTACTCCTTCAGATTCCTATATGTGAATGATCGTGTTTTCCAGTGTGGAACACCGGTGTAAAGGATAACTCTGTCCTGCTTCACATGTGTAATTTATCCTGGTTCGTGGACTACTTAGAAAGTCTACTGCGAATAGAGTGTACACAAAGTAGCGAAATCTTCCCAATCTCAATCATCACTAAAACATTCTTTGAACCTTTGTACGTGTGGGTTCGAATCTCCGGCCCAGCCAATGTGGGTATGTGAAAAAGCTTGTCAGTACCTTCTCGTAGATCGGTGGTTGTTCTCGCTGTTTTTCCCGGTTTCTTCCTCCACCAGTTATACCATTTTTACGTCGGTCCTAATTTTCATTCAGAAATGTGAGAAAAATAATTCATCATTATGCTTCAGTGAAAGATAGGAAACTTTCACACTCGGGATCAAATTCCACCAGAATTTTGCGTCTGACATGAGGCTGTGCCGAGTGTCCGATGCAAAATTCTGACCCTGTGGAGGAATTCTTCTATCCTACACCGTTGCCAATGATAAATTCTATTAACCATACCCTAGGAGTAAATAAGTTCATGCGCCAATGTTGTGACGTTATTCAGTCGTCATATATGCACATAACGTAACGGGGAAATTATACACATACTTTTTTATATTCTGTAATGTTAAGCAAGTTTTGGATGATAAAAATCATCTTTCCCGCATATGGACAGAATATGAATATCTACTGTCTGTACTCGAATATAAGTCGTGTGCAATTCCAAACTGCACAGTAACATATATGCCGCCGCATCATGCACCGGCAGATCGGGGTCTATTCAGTGTGTTAAATGTAATCAGTAGATCAAACAACATGGACCCTGATATGCCGGCGTATTATGCGATGGTAGATAAGGATCAATGGTTTTTTTATATGCGATAAGCTGTTTTTTTTTTTTATTATGAGCTTGTTCAATCTGTGTTATCACCGATGGACATGTAGCTTATCGAGTTGGCATTATTTATGTCGACCGCTTCGGTGGCCTAAGTGATTAGAGCGTCTGCCTCGAATGCGGGAGGTCGCGGGTTCGAACCCCAGAAGAGTCATACAACAGATTTATAAAAATGGTACTAGCAGCTACCTCGCTTGGCGCTCAGCAGTAAGAGGTTAGTGTTATGACTGGTCGGCCTGGGTGGGACATGACGCTACCTGTCATCGGCATGATGCCCCAGTGCTAGACATCACTATAAACTGCCACATTGAAGACATCATACCGATATGACTGAAAAATTGTTAAAGCTACGTTAAAAAATAAAATCACACACACACACACACACACACACACACACTTATTTTATGTCAGTTCCTCAGACACAGTTTCATCGTGCCAGTGTAAATACTGCAGTCATAAGAACTAATGACAATAACAGTTTTGCTCGTGAAACTGGAATATTATGACCTCAATCTTCTGATTGACTTTTACGTAAAGTTGAAATTTGTTACGTAAATCATTGTAATACGCTTATCAAAAATTTATTGCTGTTTAGTTTATGATCAAGCTTTTCACATCGGTTCGGTGCTTATTTCCTTGTCATTGTCAATGTTTTGAGAAAAAGCGTAAAATATTAGAAGGGAGGTAGGGATTTACAGGGGAAGCTCATATTCTTGCTGTTGGTAGCCAAGTATCACAGTCCTTCTATTTGCAAGAATCTCGGAGTGTAAAATCTGTTTGAAAACAAGTTCAATACACGATGAAATTTTCACAGTAACGACATCGGATTAAATTGGTACTTGCGAGAACTGGTGCGCCTTGCGGTGGAGATTAATGCCCATTTGTCTTTTCGCGCGGCGCATTTGACATATCATTTATGGCCACCAGGTCGTTCAAAGTTCTATCTTTGAGATTCATTTGTTTGTTGCCAAGTATGTATTTTGTTCTGAAGCTATATCATGGACGCATCTAATAAGTAAGCTTTCCAAATATTTCCCACATGAAACTAACATAGGTTATAGTAGTGTCGTAGTGGTTACAAATCATATTGTTTATGGCAATGGCTCTGGGCACTTTAATTTCTCATAGTTCACATTAAGTTTTCGTTTAATCTAGCGTATTTTTAAAATAAAGGACTTTCTAATGATACGGCTGAAAGTGCATCAAGTCCTTACGTATCACTATTGTTATCATTGCTTACGAATCTTTGCAAGGATGGAAAACGTGGAATTTGTGACGAGGTCTTCCAAACACGACATTCCTTATAAACCTGATCAAAAGACTGGTCCACACTTGCGCGCCACGTGTGCTTAACATGATGGTCCTGGTATATGAAAGAAGGAGAGAACACATAGAAGTATAGTGTGTGTGTGTGTGTGTGTGTGTGTGTGTGTGTGTGTGATCTGGATTTTTAACACAGCTTTAACAATTTCTCAGTCATATCGCTACGATGTCTGCAGTGTGGCAGCTTGTAGTGATGTCTAGCACCGGGGCATCATGCCGCAGACATGTAGCATCATGTCCCACTCAGTCACATTATCCTGACACCAGGCCGACCAGTCCTAACACTAACCAGTTAATGCTGAGCGCCAAGCGAGGCAGCTGTTAGTACCATTTTTATAAGTCTTTGATATGATTCAGCTGGGGTTCGAACCCGCGACCTCCTGTATCCGAGAAGGACTCTCAAACCACTATGCCACCGGAGCGGTCTAGTGTACTGAACGTTGCAGAGGCTTGTGCATCATGATGTATAAGAATGTATAGTACAACAAAAATGATATATTATGTAGAAAACGTGTTAGATTTAGTCTGGTTGAAGATCTGTACGCAGATGACAAAAGGATGCAATTAGATCGACCAGACAAAATTAATCATGACCAGTCAATGTAAGCTATTTTATTGATGGCTGTATTGATACGTTTACAATAAAACATCTTTATTGCTTGTGATATCGTGAGAATATAGCACTAACAATTTCATCTGAGAGAGTTGAATCTTCCTGTACGGCTAAATGCTCTTTGCTAATTAATTAGAATTGTTTCATCGATAATGCGCCAATTTTGAAATATATCAAAAAGGTCGTAAACGACAAGCAACAATTTGCACCCGGTTTAAATCAGGAACGATCGTGTAAGAAAATCAACCACTCGCATCGGAATAACATTAAACAATGATGATGTGGAATCCCAGTGTGACAATACTTTAGAAAAACTTGGGTTTGACGGCGTTTTCAAAACAAATAAACACACAATAACTAGACATTTTTACATAAGAGTGGATGAAAGAAACATGAAACACTGGAATATATAAGGCAGAGATTTATTTTGGGCTTTTACATTTGTTATATCTGAGTCCATGTACAAGCAAGCATAACAAGCTTGCATATCAAAAGCAAGCCCATCTTAGTCCATGTACAAGCAAGCCCAACAAGCTTGCATATTACATATTACAAGCAAGCCCATCTTAGTCCATGTACAAGCAAGCCTAACAAGCTTGCATATTATATATTGCAAGCTATATTGCAAGCTATTCCATCTTAGTTCATTTACAAGCAAGCCCAACAAGCTTGCATATTACATATTGCAAGCTCTTCCATCTTAGTCCATTTACAAGCAGCCCCCACAGGTGCTCGACGCGAGCTTGATGTTGAAAAGAAACAAAACAATAATCTGAGGGAAAAAATCATGCAGAGTGACAAAAATACCTCAGATTACCCCCATGACCTGTTCTGACATATGACCCTGTCTATCATACTAATATAAGAGAGAAGGTCAGTAACTTCCAAATACTTCGTTCCACCCATGACCCTCGATTTCCTTCTGCTATTTCCGTCTTTAAAGGCATATGACCATATTCTATGGCTTGCGTTACTCCTGATATATCTCAGGAGTAAAACAAGCCATAGAATATGGTCATATGTCTTTAAAGACGGAAATAGCAGAAGGAAATCGAGGGTCATGGGTGGAACGAAGTACTTGGAAGTTACTGACCTTCTGTCTTATATTGTAAGATAGGCAGGGTCCTATGTCGGAACGGGTCATTGGAAGAATCTGAGGTATTTTTGTCACTCTGCATGATCTTTTCCCTTCAGATTATTGTTGTTGTTGTTTTGTGTTTTTTTTTTCAACATCAAGCTCGCGCCGAGCACCTGTGGCAACCCCAACAAGCTTGGTCATGTTACATATTAGACTAATAACCCTTCTCTTTCGTTGCTGTTTATGAATCAAGTGCTGCACTTGTCTCGACAAGCCTACATCACGTCTGACTCATACGGTGGTATAGTAAATTTTTATCTCGGTAATTATATCTCCTTTGCATTAACCGTATGTAACGAAATAAATAAATAAATAAATAAGAGAAATTTGCATTTGAAAGGAGACTAAAATATGAATGGTGCCAGTGAAAGTCTGATATAAAATTTAAATGAATGTTTGTTGTAGACTTAAAAAGCCATGGGCACATGAACAGAATGTTTGGGAGTGGTGGTGGTGGTGGTGGGGGGGGGCGGGGTTGGTGGGTTTTTTTTCTTGTAATAAATACGACGGAGACGAAATCTCATTTAGCTATTTTCTTGTTGTTACATGTTGTGCAAAGCATCAAATGTCGCAATTCAAAGGATATTTTCTAATTTGGCTAGGAAATGTTAAATTTAAATGTTAAATTGCTTCTTAACTGTTTGGTTCTAGAATCGGTTGCATTTAAAACTAATTCCTCCGTGACAATTATCTTCATAGAGATTGGCACAAGGAAAGCTCAGTGCAGTATAGCGGAGAACAGTATGTGCACAATGAAGAATACCCAAACTCACATTGTGCACAGAAACAAATAAGAGAAACAAAGAAACGCTCTCGCATTCCCAACAAGTAGAGATTGCCTTTATGTAGCGATCTATTTTATCTCACATTTGGAACGTTTCTTTTATTTCTGTAATAAATACTTTTTTTTTTGACAGTACAATTTCCTTCTATGAAAACAGATATCTTTGGTCTGTCTCGTTAATTTGTGGTTAGTGCAGCATAAACGGAAAGTCCGGTTTCCATATCTCCAAGTAAAGTGTGTCTTGAGTGTATATTTCTGTTCAATCTACTGATCGATTTCCATGTCACAATATTACTTTGAAGAGATAGCAAAGTGTATTCTATTTGCAAAACTACTTGGCTTAATTGGCATCGGCTACTCTACACCAATCGAGCCAATGGACTCCAATTGCACTATAGCAAATGAAATGAAATTGATATAATGACCGCATAACCTTTTCTACTGCGTAAAATGTTATCAGAGCTTTCTAGTCATTATGCTACATAAGGGTAAATTGAATTATCTTTCAAGCACAATATTTTTCACGTTGTCCATCCAGCAGCAACAGCGTAACAACATTCTCTTGGAAGGTATTGAATCTGTCAGGTACTCATGGGTTGGTTGTAACTTTGGGAGACGAAATATTAAGCAATTGCTACACAGAGTTCATACATTTTATTTTTTTCTGTACCAAAGGCTACTTTAACGAGAGATATAACATTGTAACCATTTACCTTAATGTCTCACATGTATGTAGATAAACTGGTACACCTACATCATGACAGTGTGATGACTCTAAGCTACACCGAGCTATGTATGTATGTATGTATGTATGTATGTATGTATGCATGCATGCGTTATCGATGTAATAATATGCATTTTGTGTCACTGAAATATAATATGTCAAAACATACGATGAGCTGAAAACAGAATGAGCTCTCATCTGGATTCCACATAATCAAGCATCTAGAAATGAACTCAATATGTAAATTCCAGTATAGAAGCTAATTTATAGAGTTGTTTTCGTTTTCCTGTTTCTAATTGCCATTTATCAGAAACACAAATCTTAATGGAATATATTTTTTTTATAGCAAGGTACCTGACACTATTATTTTGATTTTTTGCAAATTTCAAACAGACAAACAAGCAAACAAAATTCACTAGTTATTGTTAGTTCGGTAAGGTTCAACCTTTGATTTCGAAAGATGTTATCCACCTGAAATATAGTGCCTTTTAATTCCGTATGTTAGAAAGTTTAAAATTCACAACGGTTCTGGACTCATATATGACACCATTTATAATTATTCATATCTGTATATATATATATATATATATATATATATATATATATATATATACTATATATATATATATATATATATATATATATATATATATTTGCGACACTGATCATTCTTAAAGCCTAATTAGACACAAAATACTGAAGAATACTGCCATATAACAGAGCAAAACATAATAAAATTTGCGAACGTATCTACAATAAATCTTTAACATACTACATACACAATGTTACAGTTTGCGACGTAAACTTTGACGACAATGGTTTTGTTAGTTTGTTTCTTTTTAATTTGTCTCCGAGATCGTAATGATATTCTGCTGTTTTTACCTCCGCATATAAACAGACGTACGATATGCAACATTAACTTTAGTCATGATGTATTGATATAATCTAAAAGGATTTTATATCCATGCATGAAAAAGCACTTTCCCAAACAATTAACAGGAAAATAACAAGGAGTTCCACAGTGCAATTGTCATTTTGTATTTGTACGTGCAAAGGATGTATTACCTATTAGATTCAGCTCACTGTATAACACATTCATTCAATCTGATTAAATCAGATCTCCATTGTCCTGGGAGAATATCTGACAGCGACCGCATAAGGGTCAGGTTCTGGTGACCTTTGAGTTAGCCGATGGAAATGCAGCTTTCAGAAATTTGAAAGTTAATCAAATCTATAGCCACACATTGATGCTCTTCAGCTATTCTGCTAATTCTCCCAAACATCAATATCTAAGAATTCATCTGATTGGCTGATAAAATTAGAGATTATGGTAATTATATAGGTCACCAGAGCAGACCCCTACGCGGTCGCTGTCAAATCTTCAAGTAGGACAGTGGAGATCTGATTCTTATCAGATTGCACATTTATTAAAAGTTAGTTAGAAAGGTAAATTTGTTGCTGATAAGGTGTCCACAAAGATAACATGAAAATTGTAAACAATACAAGGAACAGGATGAGAAGGTGTTCACAATTCACAAAATACAGACAAATCTTTAGGAACAGTTAATCTTTCCCTGACTTCGAAATTTTCGATCCAAAATTTGGTATATTATTGCACTTCTAAAAACCATCTGGGACATTCCGATATATGTTTTGTTTCAATTTCAGTCAGACGTATTTTAAGTTGCAGACACGATTCTTTTCGGAAACTTAATGTTGCTGTACCAATATATTTAAGGTGTAAATTATAGTTTGCATTCTTTATATCAATGGCACGCACGAGTTCAGCATTTACGGTCCACACTATTTTATAGCTAACAACCAGTCTGAGGCTTGAAAGTGAAACGACTATTGTTGGGTATACAATTATTACCATAGCAACCTAATTTCGTGTGGACAGTGAACTTACGATAATGGTTTTTTTTTTTACTCATTAGCATGAAATTGGTTTATTTTAATGCGCTGGATCCAGTGCAAACTGTAGTTTCTTGGGAACGACACCAGGTGTGAACATCGTATTTTGGAGTTTCTTACATACAGAGTAGCTATCTATTTAAAGAAATACACCAAAAACAACGAAATTAAACATAGGGCTATAAACCGAAACCGCCCGAAAAAACGAAGAGAAAAGCTAAAGAACTGAGCACAATATATTATAATTAAAAATCTCTAAATCGATTAAAAGTGCAATATCGTTTTTATAACAGAGACTTTTGAACATACCGTTCATTAATTCATGCTACTGCACACTAGTTTGATTATATTTCTTTTCTCATCCAATATTAGGTAGATACCGGGTAAGAAAGGTTTGTCGGTATTCAAACTAGTTTGGTACCCGTAAATGGCAACTGTGTCGCAGCTACGTGTAGTAGAATCTATGTACACACTGTAACACAGCGGCTGTGAACATAGTTTCCCGTATTTTAAGTATCGAAAGAGCATGAACTATTTTGCAGAGGACCTTTGTTTGTACTTATTTTGTTCATTTCCTCCTACCTTATGTTCTTCCTTCCTTCTTGTTTTCCTTTTCTCGTTTGAAAGTAAACAACAGAAATATGAGACTATTTTTATGTAAAGGTCTTAACTTACGTACTCACCCGCGCACACGGAATAACATTTGTTCTTGAATGATTAGATTCGTATAAATCGACAAAAGCCTGAGTTAAATAAATAAATAAATAAATAAATAAATAAATAAATAGAAAAACAGACAATTAGATAAATGCATGCAACTCTGTGACGAAAAATTAAAATGTAGACCATTATGCATCTATTAGGATAGAATTTTTGATTAAAAATAATAACATTGAAATTCTCTCTAAATTGTATTAAAACTAATTTTTCATTGGATTAAATTTTCATTAAATTATATTGGGAGTGATTTCCATTAAAATACATGGAGATTAACTTTATTAGAACTATATTCTATTTTGATAAAGATTGCTTCCTTTACAAACAAATGCAAATCTTTTCTTCTGTATTGTATATGTGTATGCTAACTCAGCAACTAACACTCAGTGGCAAAAATTCCTAACGTTCTGTCTGACTTAGTAACCAAGGGTTTAACCGTTTTCCTGACACGATTATAATGCTGATTAGGCGGATTATAACGTAAAGAACATATTCGATTCCATCAGGATAGACTGAGCCTCTTAGTTGTAATGAGTTCGTTCCCCTTGTGATGTTCCTGGTGCTGATGTTTCAGAACAGAAAATAGAATATAGTTCTAATAAAGTTAATCTTCATGTATTTTAATGGAAATCACTCCCAATATAATTTAATGAAATTTTAATCCAATGAAAAATTAGTTTTAATACAATTTAGAGAGAATTTCAATGTTATTATTTTTACTCAAAAATTCTATCCTAATACATCCAATAGACTGTTTTAAAACAAACATCCAAGTGAAATGCTTCTTACTTCAGAGAAATGGTTGCATTCACTATAAACATCATCTTTTACCATGTGTAGACAAATAATTAATGTGAGCAAGAAAATATTTTTTTTGTGTTATCATGAATATATCATTATATATCCAAACCTACTTTTATTGGCTATACTTTGCCTATGTAAGTTCAGATAGAATTTAAAAAAAAAATGCACGCAGTTAATGCTCATGTTTGCATTACTATGTCAATGCTTGGCTACTGTTGTTCTGCACATCATCTCTGGAGCTGCGTCCCATTTTTCAGCAGTGGCGCGTGGGAGGCACGGGGCTTCTTCGGACACCCACCATTCATGTTTCAGCTGCCCCACAAATGGTATCTGCAATGAGTCTTTAGGCGGCACATACTGTAACAGCGAGCTGACCGTTTGCTATTTCGTAATAATAAATGTTATTCCTACAACATAAATATTGAATGTGTTATTCCTAATTTAATCGGAATAAACACTCTAATAAAGGCATGTGTCAAGCGAAGTTACGTTTCCACTTCCATCACTGAAATTAACACGTTTCCAGTTTGCTATTCATTTCAGTAATTTTAATAATTAATATACACTTGCGATGCTTAAAATGTAATTTAAAATCCACTTCAAGCGATGTCTGTGCGTTGTTTATCGTAACTCTGTTATTCCGTACACTGTGTACATTAGCTGTTCTATGCATCTCTGATCATTTCCGAGGAGCTATGTTAGCCGCCTTCTGATTGGCCGCTTGCCATGCGTCTTTGGCAGCGACTGGCTCTTGACGATTGTTAGAGTTGCTTTAATACTATAAATACCGTTGCATTTTGGGGGTTTGGGGAGTGCTTCCTGTAACGTTTGTGTTGTAAACAAGTCTTTACAAATCCAGCCTCTCAATCTCATAAGTAAGAATATCCAAAAGATACCTTCAAATTAACGTGTTCTGTATTTGTTATGTTACGATTGTATGGTCATAAACTAACTAACAGAAAGAAGCAAAGCCACCAATGTTTGTAAATCGTAAGAAATAATTTAATTATCAAAGTTATTAATACAAATGTGAGAGGAACTTACAATATTTTGAAGTGAATCCAAACAAATCTGAAGAGTTATATTAAAGTCCAAAAGAATGAAAAGTTCCGTATAAATTTCAGAACCGGAAATGTACTGATTCGCCAAGAATCTTGACGATGTCAAAATTGCGTAGTGCAAGACTCATTCGAAGAATTCACAATAGTTCCAGAATAATATTATGGTCCCAAAAATGAGCACTTTCTTTTTCCATTGAACAGTCCAAACAATTGTCTTTCTTCTCAATAATATTTAAGTACAACATAAAATAATTCTGCGAACTTGATGTTACAACAAGAACAAGAGAAATTAGAATGACTCCATAAATAGGAATAAATTTTGAGTGATCAGTTCTCACCTTATCTACACGACTATATTCCACAACATACCCCCACGTGACAGACCATACTACTCATTATAATGTTTCAAAATACCTATTCATGTGACCTAATCCATTCAATATGAATTCAATTAATTCTTCTATGATAGCACCTGACCGATCCGTTCAATAGGAAAAGGCCGAATCTCGTAAAAATATTTACTAATAATTCTATTATTAGTGAATGTCAGGACGTACGTAAACCTGTATGTATAGATCCTACGCAATTTTGCGTTCTTTAATGTCTTATAACAGACCCTATGCACGTACTCCACCAACTGAAAATAATCTGTACAATTCACAGCCTTGAGCAAAAATTACAAAATTTAGATCAAATCATGCAACAGGAGTTAAAAAATGATAGATATCCATAACAGCTGATAGAGAAGAAAATTAAACTTTAAATAACTCTAAACAGGCACATATCATAGACATATCTTTAATAACATATCTCTACTCACATATCAATACAGTAACTAATATAAGACAAACAGGAAAAAGAACCTTAAATCCATATACCATAACCAAACAAGAATTTAATGAAAGTCTCACAAATTTGACAAAAAGGAAAACATTCAACAAAGTGAGAGAGAGGGAACATACACGCACGCAAACCAAAATCATAACCACGTAGACACCTTATTTACTTATTACAAAACACATTTTTTTCGGAAAACAGTCAAAATCAGTAAGTAGCCTTAAGCAAGCATAGATAGAAAGAAACACAGAAATATGATATGGATATTGTCAGTCCTCACACCAAAAAGGGGCGCACAATGAAGAACTACAAACACAAACTCACAACACGATGACAAAACAAACTTAGTTTGGCAAAAGTCGCTATTTAAACAAAATGCCAAAATTAATAGGGGCAAAGGGCAATGAAACAAGCTCAACGGATTATTATCCAACGCGAAGGGATTACAAACTCAGGTCCAAGCAAGAAAGGGCGATGAGCAAGAAAACCAACTCATTATTTGGCACTCAGTCGGAAGGGAGTAAGAACCCAAGCTCAAGCAAACAAGGGATAAAATCCCTACTTAAATATGGCCGAATAAAGCGAAGAGAAACCTCGACAAAATGCCTATAACCAAAATCTATCTTTGGTATTATTCTTATTAACCGCAAAAACATATAATAAAGAGAGGACAAGGAAAAACGCAATATCAAACCATTAAATCTACAAACACGAAGGGACATCCCTAAGTGATAACCAGCAAGATATGATTGGAAGGGGCTTAGAGATGCCTACAAAAGCAGCCTGTCAATCTGGATAAAGTTCGGTGAACTTTACCAGTCATGTCGGAGGAACAGATACGCCAAATGCAACACAGTTTGGAATACATACACTGTTGATTGGACACATGATATGCATTCACTTCAGTGTCAGTTCTTTGATTGCTAAATTCCCCTCTGGTAACCTTATTAAATTTTACCGAGTTCAGCGAGCGCAACCAAGTTTCATCGAGTTCTTCCATGTTTATTTATCCATGTTGGGATGCCTTTATAATTGCTTCAATGTGCGTTTCTTGCAGTATAGTTACCAGTGCGTCACAATGACGTAAGTGGAATCTCCATTCTATTACTTGAACTCGCATGTATTGTTACATAGATTGAAGTAGGTTCATAAGGGTTATTCCATGTAGTAAACTTGTTCTTTGCTATGTAATCTTGCACATATTGAAAATTCAAGTCAAATCAATCTCATTTGAATGAAATACGTTCATAATAAAAAAAGTAATTTGACCTTATTTCACCCTTTCCGTCAATTAGTACCCCTCGCCAAAAACTGATAGTATGCGATGGTTACGTCTCTTGCTTGGGAGCAGGATTGGATTTTTAATCAGGACCCGCTAGGATAACAGTCCGACAGATATGCTAAGGTAGGGTCAAATATATTAAATTACAAAGCAGAGACAAGCCAAAGGCAAACTTTGAGAACTCTTGGGCCATTTGAAACAGGTGTCATAAAATGATATTTCCAGGAATAGTTATCAATAAAGACATACTAGAGACAATAAATTTTGGAATTCTATTTCTATTTGAAATGCCATGTTCAATTTCATTTTGTTTATGTAATTGATTCAATTGTTAAATACTGGGCCTCGTATTGTTATATTCTATATCTTTGCTCAAATCTCTGTTACTGCAACCATTAATTTCATAGTTTATTTTATTGTTTGCTCCATCCAGGCAATAACACCATGGTCAATCATCTCCTAGATAAGGATAACCAAAGCCCCATCCAGGTGGGGGATCATATCACATATCACACTCTACGCCCTCACAACCGTCGATGATAGGCTGGACATAGCTACGAAGGGCATGCTAGTGAAGAAGAATATCATATCGAATATCCCAGTATTTTTCGCCCTTTCTTATGCGGCCCCGTATATAACTTCTGTGGTGATATTAGATGTACTCAGTAGTGCTCGGGGTGGTGTATGGTATAGACTGTTTTCACTCGTGAGTTGTACCAATTTAGCCTGAAGTGGACAATGTCATTGTCGTAGATACCAGAAAGGTGCCATTTCTTTTACCGTAGCACATTTCTCAGGGCTTGCTGTAAGTCTGGAGAGGTTCATTGAGGCGGGCAGGTTAGGTCTCGGTTGGCCGTCAATTGGCGCCTTTCTATGGGCGACTTGCACATCCCGAGAAACGTGCTGAGCAGACATCGACCTGACTGAAAGTCAGGGCTGTCCAAAGTAGGGCCTGTCAACGCGTTGACAGAACACGACTAGCTGGTCCTTTCCACCGTCGCTAAGCACCCTTTTCTACCAGTTGAATTGTTATTGTTGGCCCTGTTTTATTTTATACTTTTAACCTCAAAATCGAGACTATCTCAGGCTTCCAACCAGTTCTGTTAACCAATTGCAGAAAAGGCCTCGGTGACAATACCGGCATCGCAGAGAACAGCTTCCCCTGGTGTCTTGCAGAAGCTGCTCAGTGACCAAAGCATCTCTACAGAAAGGATTCGTTAAGAATTTTATTTTTTTTCATCTGTGGGTAATCAAGTTTTATTTCGTAGGTACCTTTTGTTCGCGGTTGGCGCCTTCTTTAATTCACCTATTGGCACACTCACAAACATTTTTACCGGCTTTTCCTTAGATTCACCTACCACCTCATTAGTATTCTAAGGTTGTTAGTACAAAGTTTCGATGGGTCTTTGTATTTCTAAAGATCGAAGGCATAGAGTGGACGTTCTGACACGGTACCGAAGTAGGTCCTGGTATTTTCTACGACAGACATTGCGGTAAGCTTTTCATATAGACAGCGGTCGACCTGGATATTTTCAAAGGTCGAAACCACTTCTAAAGGTATATGATATGCTTCTCAAGCAATGTAGTGGTTAAATTCTCAAGTTGTAAAAAATACACTGGTCATACAACAACAACAACAACAACTACTACTACTACTGCTACTACTACACTCTCTAACACACGTGAATCTGTCTATATGTCACTTGTTTTATGAGTCCTATATAAATTCAACTTAAGCAACAAATTATCACTGATTGTCCTTTTTCTGTATTTTGTGATAGAAACTCTCTCTGGCGAGTGGTCTAAAGCGCTCTCCGTTACGGACTACTGCCATTTCACCTCTGTCTGCGTGAGTTCGAGTCTCGGATTCGGCCAGTGAAGGAATGAGAGAAAGCTTGCCAGTAGCTTCTCGTAGGTCGGTGGTTCTTTCCGGGGTTTTCCCGGGTTCTTCCTCCACCATTAATACTGGCCGCCATGTATAGCTTATCGTGTACTGAAAAATGGCGTTAAACCCAACAACAACAGCAACAACAACAACTCTCTCTCTCTCTCTCTCTCTCTCTCTCTTAAATTTTCTTGAACTATTTAAATAGATCTGAAAAGGCAATATTATGTTTTGACCACATGCACTCGTTTTGTCTCAGTAGACACGGAAACTAATTAACAAATCCTAACACAAGGTGACTCACTCACTTGGTTCGAAATGTGTCCTCACACCGAGTCCGTGCCAATGTTCTTCTACTTTCGTTGCATACAGTTACACAAAACTTATATCAACGTGAAGGTGACATTCTAAACTTTTTCTCCACTCACGATTCAAGTGTTTTACTTACAGTTAAATAGTTTGTGTTACCAGAAGTTTCTTTACCTGGATCGCGTCCGGAGGCGTGCACATCCTGTGTGTCACGAAATGAATAGGCTACTAACTGTTTCATTCAGTTCTAACTGGTGATTATTGCTCACTCCGCATAGTGAACACTAATTAGTTCATTGTTTATATACATTTCAACATTTTACGTTACTTTCCTGCCCTTATAATTATCCAGTTTCAATTTTAATTGAATACTGCACACATAATTGTATATAAGATCAACGTGTTTTCTTTTTTAAAAAAACCACAACAATTTCCTTACAAATCAAGTGCGTCTAGCAGAAAATGTCACTCAAATATTTTATAAATAATATTTCGAAAATACGTAATACAATGGAGAAATAAACTTCATGCAGTTATTGATGACCAAACAAATTGCTTAGCTTGAAAGGAAATAAGTTCATAAGCTATTTTGTTTATTTTGCATTACAAATTAAATAGCATTAAAATTTGTTAGCATCTGTTTCATTGTCGAATCTGAGGATTAAAGTACTGCAATGTAGGGTCGCAGAATTAAAGTCCTACAATATCAAGTGAATTAAAGTCCTACAATATCAAGTGAGTGGCAGGATTAGAATCCTACAATGTCGATTCGCATGATTACAGTTCTACAATGTCGAATCGCAGGATTACAGTCCTTCAATCTCGAGTCGCAGGATTACAGTCCTAAAATGTCGAGTCGCAGGTTTACAGACCTACAATGTCGAATCGCAGGATTACAGACCTACAATGTCGAGTCGCAGGATTACAGATCTACAATGTCGAATCGCAGGATTGCAGACCTACCATGTCGAATCGCAGGATTACAGTCCTACAATGTCGAGTCGCAAGATTATAATCCTACGATGTCACAGAATGTCAGTTATTACAGCCTAATTGAAGATCAAAATCTTAATATTTGTGTAGCTTTGTCTTGTGGTAACCCCGGCCGAGTCATACCAAAGACTGATAAAAATAGTACTAACAGCTGCCTCGCTTGGCACTCAGCATTAAGAGATTAGTGTTAGGACTGGTCGGCCTTGTGTCAGGATGATGTGGCTGGGTGGGACATCATGCTACATGTCTGCGGCATGATGCCCCAGTGATAGACATCACTACAAACTGCCACGCTGCAGACATCGTAGCCATATGACTGAAATATTGTTTAAAAGCTACCATAAAAATCACACACACACACACACACACACACACACACACACACACACACACATCATGTTGATTTTGTAGGATCTGGAAAAAACATAGTGGTATTGGTTCCGAGGAATTTACCACAGTCTAAGTTTATTTCATTAGATTTGCTTTTGTTTTAGGTTTTGATTGTTTCTACAGCATTAGGGTCATCGGTTATTATATTCCTTGTATTTATTCATGATAAATTAACTACTCCTTCGAAGTTGTTTACGCATTTGAACTCAGTTCGAAATGTAGTCAAAATTGTAGGGGAAGCAAAACTCACAAAATATATTTGGCGCTGCACAATGAAGTTGCTTCCCTTACTATATTTATGCTTCTGAATTGTCCTTTCACAAATCAGAACGGCTTGGACTGCACAGAAGAAATGCAATAAAAATGAGATTTGATTAATTAAGAAAAGAAAAACAGAAATTTTGTCAATAGGGTTACAAATCACGATAAGGTTATATACATAAATTACGTATGAATATTATCGTGCACATAGTCACTTCCTTCACATGACGTGATATCAAATAGGTCTTTCTGTTTGTTTTAATATTGATACAAATTTTATGGATCTTAATCGGTAAGAAATGGAGTGCTTAATGAAAACATGTTTAAGAAATAAGATAAATACAATATTTTTGTTGGTTTTTTATTATAAAAGAACGCTCACAAACCAAGCATTCAAGCAGTGTAGACCGAAGCCAACCAAATGTAGAAAAAGTATTGCACGATTGTCGTGGTTTTGAAAACGGAAACCCGATGCCACATTGCGGACAATATGCTGGCATGTCTTGCCACCTGCTGTTGAAACTTTCACAGAAATTCAACATGATGTTATCTAACAGAAAAAAAGTTTTAATGTCCCAGTGGTTTAGTAGTCAAAAGTGATAGACAAGTTTCCGAATTGCCAATAATCAAAATATCGCAAAATCTTTGTTAATCGAAATCGAGACTTAAGTGTGTATGCCTCATGTCTCAGTACCAATAACAATAGTTGAATATCAATACCTGAATAGCCCATTTAGAGCTGTCATGGTACCATTGACAATAGTGGCATATCACCAGCCGAACAACCCATTTTGAGCTGCTATGGTACCGATGATAATGTTGGAATATCAATAGCCGAACAGCCCATTTATAGCTGTCATGGTACCTATGACCACGGTGGAATATCAATACCCGAACAGCCCATTTAGAGCTGTCATGATACCGATGACAATGGTGGAATACTAATAGCCGGACAGCTCATTTAGAGTTGTTATGTTGCATTCATTGTCCTAACTTGAAAAGAAAACCATAAAACAATGAAATCATAAATAAAACAATCAAAAAGTGTCACGTGATGAATACATGGTCTCTTCTCAGAGGACTCAAACACCAAGCACACGTGACTGAAACGAATGCGTTAAGCCAAAAAAGATGTTTATAACAGAATTACATATGGGACCATAATGATCTTTATCTAAAATAAATGGTTTATAATTTATAATTCATTGTTAATTATTTCTTTAATATAACTTTCGTCAGCTGTTGTACTATTTATAGGTGAGGAAAAGAGAATACGCTTATGGAAAAATCAATAAATTGAAATAAATTGAAATTTTGTTAATTCTTTAATGGGGAAATAAATAATCTGCATAATATAATACAACATAATATAATATAATGTAATATAATATAATATAATATAATATAATATATCAAATAAAGAAAATATTTCACGGTAACCGCATTGATTTACAAAAACAAAACATTTACTTATATACGATTCTGCGTTAATCGGATTCTGCGTTAATCGGAAACTTGCAAGATGAGTAAAAACAACAACAACAAAAATGATGTATTAAACGATTAGGCGATCGATGTTGGAAGATGAAAAGAAAGACCAAATATTACAATTGAAATTTGAGAATAAAATATTTAAACATTTGCATTATCCATTTGTATCTTCTGCACAAAATCTGGAAATAACATTTCTGAATGGAAAACATATTACCCACAAGAAAAGACGATGATTATGGTGTGGGCAGCGGCTTTGATATAACTGACAATACGTTGTTAACATACAATCGCCCATGATAAACTGTTCTGCATATTTATTATTTGTCTAATAATAAAAGA